>PVLD010000623.1:0-215478 GCA_004027595.1 Dinomys branickii | reverse complement strand
GGGCGGGGGTCGGAAGCCCGGTTCTCGGTGGGGACCCCGAGGGAGGCGGCCGGAGCGCCGGGTCTCGGGGCAAAGTCCCTTGGCGAGCCCGAGCTACCGCTCTCAGCGCCTTCCACCCCTCCTGGCTCGGCGTCCCCACCTGGGGGTGCGGCGCTGCCCGAGCGAGCCCGCGGCCTGCGCGGAGCGGTGGGCCGGGGCCGGCGCGGGGCCCGCTCACCTGCCAGGGCGGCGCCGCAGGTGGTGATGAGCACGGCCGCGAGCACCCCCGGCGAGGGCGCGCCGTTCTTGAGCACCAGGACGCCGATGAGCATGGTGACCAGGGGCAGGCAACGCTTGAAGACCACGTACATGGGCAGGCTGAGGCCGCGCAGGGACCAGAGCGTGAGGCTGGACTGCAGCGTGGAGAGCGCCGCGACCCCCGCGAAGGCGCGCGCCAGGCTCAGGCTGAAGGGGGGCACGGCCACGAGCCCGCGGCGCCGCAGCAGCTCCAGGCTCAGCGCCGCCGTGGAGCTGGTCAGGCACTGCACGAGGGTCAGGAAGGTGAACCGGTAGCGGCTGATGAGGAACTTGAGCAGGATGTTGAGGGAGCCCGAGAAGACCCCATGCGCGATGGCCACCGAGATGCCCAGCAGGCGGCCGCGGCACAGCCGCCGCATCGCGCCGGCCCCGCCGCAGCCGGCCGTGGCGGAGCCCGGGGACCCGCGAGAGGGGCGCGCAGGGCCGGGAGCGCAGAGGACCGAGGGCGGCGGGGGGGCCCGCCCAGCGCCGCGGCGAGAGGCAGCTCCGGCCGGGCGTCCTCGCGCGCGGTGGCTCGGCGTCCGACTGCCCCGCAGCAGCTCCGGGGAGGCGGGGGCGGGGGACTCCGAAAAGTGGCAGGGTGGGGGGGCCGGGGCGAGAGGAGTGGCGGGAATCCCAGCGACAGCGACGTTTGAGTAGGTGACGAGCGCGGCGGGTTGCGTCCCGCGGTTTCCCGGCCGGGGAAGACGCTGTGCTGAGGGAAGCCGGGCGGCTGCCGGAGGGCGGGACGGGCCTGCGCCCCTCGGCGCCCAGCGCCCACCGGGCCGGCTCCCGCGGTCCGCCCGCAGCCGCCGAGCCGGGGGGCGCGGGTGGACGGGATCCCCGGCAGAGCCACGGACGATTTTAGAAACAACAGCGCTCGGGAATCGAGCACCGCTTATTGGTCGCAACAAGTGAGGGCGCCCCCAGGCCCCTTGCCCGAGCGCTGCAGCGAATTTTCCACCCACGGTCTCTCCCAGCGCAGCAGCGGGCAGAGAAACCCATCGGTGCGGGCGGGCCGCGGAGCCCCTGCTAACTCTTGATCCGGGCGCCGACTCCGGGACATTGGAAGATCCCGCGTCCGGGGCGAGCTCCGGAGCCGGGCGCTGCGCACCGGGTTTGCGCGCCTTCCAGGGAGGGTCCTGGGAGAACGTGCGCGGCTCTGCGGGAGCTTCTGCAGGCAGATCCTGAGGGTGGAGGCGCACATTCAAGAGAGGCTAGGATGTGGGGAAGAAAAAGAAAGCAGAAACGAAGTCTCTAGTGCAAGTAGCCACTACCAATTCTGCAGGAGCGCGGAGGGGCCGCTGCCCGAACGGTAGCAAGGAGGGGTTAGATGTACTGGCTCTTAGGGGCTGGGTGGGTTGGCAGGAATCCAGGGCCTTCCGCCCCGGCCGGGAGGCTCCTTATCACCGTATTAGATCCGCGCAACGAGTTGCTGTGTTTGGGCCAGTCGCGGGTCGCTTTGGGGAACAAGGCGAGGACAGGAGTGTGGGTATCACCTCCCCCCACCAGGGTACACCTTCACCCCTCACGACTTGAGAACTGCGTGCTTCCCAGATGGCTGAGATAGAAAGAGATCCCCCCCGGTGGCAGACTTTAGTGACTCTGATATTAATTCAGTGCCCTGGAAAGTAATGCTGGAACGGAACGGTAGTGAACTCAGCGGGCAGAGCGGCTCGCTCAGCCCAGGTCATCGCTAAGCGCCAGGCATGGTTTTTTTCCGCTACCTGAAATGTGTGGCCTTGCCAGAGTTGAGGCTGGAGGAAGAGTTCGAAATCGCTGCGCTCCTCCCCTTTCGGTTGCTGGCTCTGGTCCATTTCTCTTCGGCACCAGGAGAAGCGATCTCCTAAACTTTAAATGCTGCACCCCCTTGCCTTGACACATCCGATCTGTTTATCTCGCTCTGCCCCTATTTTTCCATCTCCGAGCTGAACCCAACACTCCAGGGCAGAAGTTGAAGTTGAAGAAGAAAAAAATTACAACAGGGATCACAGCAGCGCTGCTTCCCTTCCTCGGAGCCAGCTGTTGTGTTACGGGCACTCTGGAGAAAGATCAGTCTCAGGCAGTCCACTCTGAGCCACCTTCCTGCCCCCGACAGGTGGACATTCAGAAAAATGTTTGCAAATGGCCCAGGATGCTAACTTTCCAGGAATAACAGTGGACTGCATTACACTGAAAATACGTCCTTCCGGTTCCCCAGGGAGCTTTTGGTTTTTATTGCTAAAAGTTGTGGTTACACAGTACTGGCTATTTAAGGAACTCTGTTCAAGAGCTAGTGTTATTTCTCTAGGAAAGAAGCCTGAAGCAGCAGCTTAAATTATGTGTATGTGTGTGGTAAGTATTTACTCAAGATAGAGACAGAGATTAAAAAACTGAATATTAACTTTTTAAAGACATCAGCAAATAGCAGATTTCTGCCTCCAGGCTCATTCTAATTACAGGACAGCGGCCTGACTATCCGAAGCGAATATTATAACGCAGTGGCAGTGTAGACCTCGTTTGCAGATGATTCACTTCTTCCAGCAGTCATAATTGCTTCCATTTGTGATACTAACATTAGCTAGAAGGCTGGGGGCTGCTTCAACTACCTTACCCATTTCATTAAGGCAAGACCATTTAGCTTAATATCTGAAACCTACAGCAGCGTGAAACAGCACATTTTCTCCATTTTATGGCAGAGGTTCTTTATTAGGGCTCTAAAAAAATACAAAACTTTAATCCCTCTTCTCACAAAATCATTTACTAGATAAACTCCTAAAGAAAGGTGGGAAAAGATAACAATACTATGTTTAGCAAGGTTCATTGAACAAGAATGTGGATCTGAGGTCAAGTAGCTATTTGGCCAACTGGCCAAAGCATCAAGGGTCTAGACACAAGCTCTTTATCCTTAGAGCTACTCAATAAATATTAGTGGCATTAAATCAATCAGTTCATTCATTCAAGGAACACAGAGAGCAAATATTCTGTTCTAGGTAGGCCGTTAAGCCGGCGAGAATTGCAAGAGGAGCACTCAGTTAGTCCTTAGGGATTCCCAGGTTGGGGGAGGCAGCACAGTGTAGCTAAGGTAACAGGGAGGTCTTCCGGCAGGAGAAGGCGGAGCCCACAGGGCCACTAAATCAGTTTGACTCAGGAGCGGAGAACAAAAGACACATTTTTTTTTCAAAATTTTACTTAGGTCATTATTTTTTATTGCAAAAGTAACCTGTTCATTATAATATGTAAGAGGAAAAAATTTTATAAGAAATGAGTAGAGTTTAAGGCCCTGGGTTTGATCCCCAGCACCAAAAATCAAATAATATATATATATATATATATATATATATATGTATATATATATTTTTTCCCCCTTTATAAAAATAATGAAATTAGGCTATCACCCAAGTATCCAGAATCTGCTATTTTAAAAAGCACATTGTGATCAGCTTTCAAGACAATTGCTAATGATCCATTGCTTCCTCACATTCACACCCTTGCCGACTGACTTCTCCCACCCTTAACTAACATGGTCTTCACGACCAACAGCAGATGGTGGAAGTAGGGGCAGGTCACTGCTCAGGTTTGCTTATGAAAGACTGAAGCTTTTGTCTTGGATTTTCTTTTTTGTCCATCACTTGGTTTGGGGGAGATCAGATGCCATGCCACAGGGATACCCCAGACAGCATGGCCAGTGCTTGGGGCTTGCTAACAACCGTTAGCATGACTTGGGAAGTCAGTCTCCCGAATGACTTGGGAAGCTGATCCTAACATGGAGATGACAGTTTAACTACGTGTCGGGAGAAAACCTGAGCCAGGACAACTCAGCTAAGCTTCAGGATTCCTCACCTATAGGAACTGTGAGATCATAAATATGAGTTGTTTTAGGGATACTTGTTACATAGAAATAGATAACTAATACATTAATCTATTTTTCCATGCATCACTTACTCTTTTAAATGACTGTTCTTTAGCGTCACCTTTCTCCTGTAGATAGGCATTGAGGATTTACCAACTATGATGTAAGGCATGTCCTTCAATGTTGTCCCAACATGTGCTTCAGGTATTTCAATACCTTGTAAGTGGAACTGCCGGATGAAAGGGTAACTTAAATTCTTGACTTATTGCCACATTGCTTACTAAAAAGTGTGTAACGCTGCTCCCATATTAAACAATATTGAATATTATTAGTATTTTAAATATTTGCCAAACTGACATGCCAAGGCAGGGGGGATCCCATTTTAATTTGCATTTCTTTGCCATCATTGAGACAGAATCTGAATCAACCCTTTTGAAGGGTATTAAACATTTGCCTTTCTACATCAGTGAAATGTCTACTGATATCCTTTGTCCACTTCTGTGTTTGGTTGTCTTAGTGATTTTATGAGTCTGTATAAATTCTGGGGATTAACCATATGTTGCTACTACATTTTTCCATTATGGCCCCTTCCTTAACTTTGCTATATTGTCAGCCTTTCTCTTTAGCATTTCACGTACTGTAACTTTTAAATGGTGGGTACGAATTTTCCAAGTCAATACAGGGCACTTGAGGCACACAGAGAGAATGGACAGAGATAGGGAATAGAACCTAGGCTGATTTCCATGTGGTGCTCATGGAAAGAGCGAGCACGCAGGGAGGCAGGACTAGCCCAGAAGCCCTGGCTGCCTGGGTAGTGAGCCTGAATACCCGCCTACAGGCAATCCTGCAAGCAAAGAGAGATTTTACAGTGAAGTGGGGATAATCAGATTGCAGTTTAGAGCAGTCTCCAGCAGCTGTGTTGAGCAGGATGGCTCTCAGGGCGCAGAACTGGAAACAGACACACCACTTAAGAAGCTGTGGTTGTCCAGAGAAAAGCTAATGATGCCCTGAACTGTGGCAGCAGTTAGGTTGAGGGGAAGTGACAAAAATGGAGAAATACTTAAGAGTGAAAAGGACAGGGCTTTCAACGTGTGGGGCATGGAGCGGTGGGGGTGGGGAAGCGACGAAACGCCGTGTTGGTCTTTAGGCCCGAACATGTATTTAGCTTAACTGTACAGTAGGAAGTGAAAAGACATGTGCAGGAGGACCTGGTTTACGGAGCCAGGTAGACTTGGATGGAGCAAAATGAGTGCAAAACCTTGTGGGGATCTAGGTGGGGGAGCAGGCGGCACTCCGTAGTCATGTGTGTGTGTGTGTGTGTGTGTGTGTGTGTGTGTGTGTGTAAACTTCAGTAGCACACTAAGGAGAGGCCCCCTAGGAGGGCGTTTTTGGAAGAACTCAGCCAAGAGGTACTCAGGGCAGAAAGGACAGCTGGCTCTCAGCCTGGGCTCCCAGGGGCCACAGGACTTGATAAGATCACTGAGACTCAGGCTCAGACTCTGAGGTCTTCCGACTTGGGAGGTTGATTTTTGTCAGTTCTCAGGAAGGCTCAAGATGTAGTCACCATAGAGTTCCATACTTTGCTGTGGCTCGGTACTGTTATTCCTAAGGAGGCCACATGGCAGCACCGAGGGCTTAGATTCAGTCACTGCAGACTTCAGATGCAGTCTCGTTACTTCCTGGCCCTTTCACCTTCTGAGAACCTTGGCTTCCTTGTCTGCACAGCAGGCCGGGCTGCCTCGCAGGGAGGTTGGAAAGATAAAAAGGGTGACACATGCAAGGCATCTCGGAGAACACCCTGACCACAGATGGGCGGCTGGAAGGTCCCCTCCCTTCATCCACTCTTCAGTGCTACCCCACCACTGCAGGTAGATGCAGCCCTGGAGCAGACAGGAGACCAACGCTGGCTTTGTCGCCTGGAAGGAATGACTGGCTGTCCAGAAGTGGCTGAGCTCATGAGCAACCAAGAACTCACAACTTGTGCACATGCTCCTTCAGGAGAGAACACACCTCTGCTCCTCACTGTCCAGGACTGGCTCCGGGGAAGAGTCTGGGGAACTAAGTGTCCAGCTACACTCTTCATACTGACAGGTTCCCAAAACCTGAGTTACGGGTTATGACGTTAGGGTTCTAAACACCTCTTACTCCCTAAAATAGAGAAGGAAATGAATCAAGGGAGACCTTAGTTTTTAAATCAGTAATTTTTGTTTCAAAAGATACACAGTAAATTATTAGTACAATGTCTTACATTCTAAACGCAAAGGAAGTTTATTTCATTGGACATGAGCTGGGTTAGATATTTTGTCAAGGTCCTTATAACTTGTGCTGATACAGAGCACATGTACTGTGGACCTGCTGTGTTGAACCACACCTTGGCGTGATGCCTTTAGTTCAGGTGAAGGAAAGCAACGAAGAAAAACTCTAAGACATCCTGTGCCAACTCTATAGATGAAGTTGAATACTTCGTTCATTACAATCCGCTTATGTTAAGTGGGGTCAACTTTCATGCTAGTATTGCTAATGTAAGAATCAAAATGGGGTATATATTCCCAAAGATCATTTATTCATTCAACAAATATATATTGGCATCTTCTATGTGCCAGGCCTGGCGTTAGGACAGAGTCTCTGCCCTCAGGCCATGGGCACTGGATTGTGTGACTGACCAGACATATGAGGCTAGAAGCCTTCAGCACAAATCTTTGGCCCAGTCAGTGGCAACATCACTGAACTCTGAGGTCCATGTTTGCCTGCCTCATTCTTGGCTCCAGTTCCTGTTTTTGTTCCACCTTTGAATGTATGCTGTCTTATTTTGGTACCTTAAGTTGTCTTAATCTTTTTCTGGAACAAATAAACAAATATGTAAATAAGAATAGAAATAGATTTTTAATTTATTTTTTTCTCATTATTTCAAATATACTTGTTGTTTAAAAATTCTTAAAACTTAAGAATTTGAATTTCTGCCATTTATAACACATTTTAATATTATACAAAACATTACGGAAAGTAGTTTGTTTTAACAATGTCCTTTTAAAAATTTTATTTTGAAGAGAAAAGAACAAAAACAAAATAAGAAAAACAACACAAAAACAATAAACATGATACAGAATTTCAAAACAAGATGACGGATGGCAAACCATGGCTGTTGTATTACATATTATTATCTTTAAAGTTGTTGCCCATATTACCAGACACAGGTAGCAAGATTGATCAAACAATTAAACATGAACTGCTCCTTTCAATAAACCATAGGAATTAGTGGTACAATTATCTTAACTATCTTGTGTGTATATATTCTTTCCCTTCCTTTCTTTCTTTTGTGCTTTTGCTCATCCCAGTTGTTCTTTCCTTCGGAGCAGTATTTTTCCCTTTCACAATATCTACTGTATTGTCTCCCTAGAGTAAGAACCGGAAAGAGTTAACAATGTCCTTTTAAAGTATTTTTCCCCCAGTTTTCAGTATCTACAAATTTTTCAGAGACTGCGGAAGGTGGCAAGAAGGGTTTATAGCATTATTCAGAAATAGTTTTAAGGATGTTTCCATAAGCCTTAATAGGACTTAAGACTTTTAGTGGACAGATTAAAAATGTTTTGATAGTAGATATATGGCAAGGGAGAAATATGTGTATAATATCTAACAGAGTTGAATAAATGTTTAAAAAAATAACAGGAAGCTCTTACCTCACAGCATTCTATGTTCTTAGAGCATAGCAGCAGTTCTGGACAGAATTTCATTCAGGTACATGTTGGGCATATAGTAGATGTTCAATAAATAACTTCTGAATAAATTAAATCTGTTAGAGCCCAAATGTAAACCACAGCTACATTCACATCACACATATTATTGTATTCACATATATCTATATTTAAAATGTGGTCTTACTGGGGATGTCACAAAACAATATACATTCAAGACATGCAGTTTGATTTTTATCAACAGTAGTGATTATATTTTACATAAAAATGACAAATAGAAATGAAACATGACTCTCTGTTACTGATTTCTCATACTTTAATCCATTTTACAATACCGAGATTACATTTAATCAGTAGCACAAGATACACCAAAATATCAATTATGATTTCAGATTTTAAGATATATGGCTTATGTACCAGGCTTGCAGAATGACCCAAAGCCTTCATTTTTTAAGCTGCCCCAACACTGATTCCAGGGTAAAGCTAAAGAATTTGAAATCCGAACAGCATATTAAAGCAATGTCTATGTTTTCAATAGTTAATTAATTTGCTGGTAAGTAATTCCTCAGCCAACATCCTTGTTTCTGACCAGAGCAGTATGTGTCAAGCAGGAATAACAGTAAGACAAGCAGGGTCATATATCTTTATTGTTTCATCCCAAGAACAGTCAGCCACCTGCAAAGCCAAAACAAAATAAGAAACACATTTAGGTGCATGAAAATTCAAAACTGGCAGCAAAAACCGAAGTCATTTAGTGTGTATATCCTTCTTTTATATAGGAAAAACCAGGGATATCTTTTTGAAAAACGGCCTGTTTTCTCTTTCTTGATACACTTTGGGGACTGTTTCCAATGGACTGAAGTTGCCTACAAGGATTTCCTCCCCACCTGGAGAGTTATGTAATTCCCTATCTCTTTAGCTAAATGTTGAAAAGATATGCTCTGAGACTGAACTAAGACTTTTTAATTCAGTGGATAATTTAAAATTGTGTGATGGTAGAAACGTAGGGAGAGGGAAACGTAGCATCTTGAGTATAGCATCTGTTATGGCTGTGTCTAGATGTCCCCCCCGAAATCTTATGAAGTCAAGGGGACAGGGCCCTTGAGACATGGTTTGGTCCTGTTCCACTGTATCTCCTTATCTGTATCTTTTGGAATGGTGATGTCTACCTTGTGCTGTTCCATGTTGAAAGTATTTTACTCTCTTTTCATTTGTGTAGGGTCTTACAGGTAAGAGTTTCCCTTAAATCTCAGAGGAAACTCTGGACTTTTCAGCAATGTTAGGATTTTCAGAAACTGTTAGGATGTTGACAACTGTTGGCAATGGACTAAGTGCCTTTTGCATAGAGGGATGTGCATGAGTCTTCGGGGGTGGCATGGGTAGAACGTTATGGCTTTGCGTCACCTGTAAAGCCGCATGAAGTCATAGGGGTGCTCTTCAGAGGTGGCTGGATCTAGAGTGTGTAGTGCTGGGATTAAGGGTATTTAATTATTAAATCAGCCCACTGATCAGTCTGGCATAGTTCTGGCTAGGATTAAGGGGTGAGTGCTACATCTGCCCTAGGGCGGGTAGCCTGCATAAAATACAGGGAGAAAAAGAGAGCTAATGTGCTCTCGCCTACCTGCTTGCTGTGGGTTATTTCTCCTCTCCTCTCCTCCTTTAACTCTGAGTGTCATTTATTTTGTCTCAGCAACAAGAAAAGTAATTAAGACAGTATCTAAAACTATTTGAATGAATGTCAGAAAATTTAAGCCATGTATTTGGGGTTTGGCAGGAAGATAAAGTGCAGCTCTTGCCTTCACAAATGGGTGCATCCTAGACCAAGTGTGGAAAGCGCTCTAGAGGCTCTAGAGGAGGGGCATGGGATTTTATAGGCCGTGGACTGCCACGGCAGAGCTGAGCTGGAACCAGTGCTTACACCTGCTATCGTCTCCATTAGAAATGGCCCTTTGTAAAAGGCAAACTGTCCATCATTATTTGCCTGATCCTACAGTTATAAGTTTTTATACCATGAGACACAGTGACATTATGTTAATATACCCCTGACTCGTGGACATGTGTGTTTTCAAGTATTGGGCCTTTAAGAATGTAGTGTCAACTATTGTGAAGAAGGGAATCAGAGAAGACAGGCCAGTCCTGCAAAGTATCTATAAATTATGTTTCCGAATTCCTATTAAACTCTTTAATCCATTTTCTTATTTATTCAGGACTTATAATAACTAACAAAGGTCAAAGCCACTGAATCAGCAAATGTCCATAAATCAATACTTGATAACACATGAAAGATCTAAAACCATACTGATATACAGCATTATGAATTGATTCAAATTAATGCAAATAATGGCATTTCTCCATTAACTAATTAAATTCCAACTAGTTCTACAAATTTAAATGAGCTTACAAGCAAAATGTTTTTAAAAATATACTTTACTAAACTAAAAAAGAGACTCCAGATTCTTTCAGGCTGGTACTATGAAGACTTCCCAGTAAAGAAAAAAGATCATACCAAGTGATTCCTGGGGTAGTGTCTCATTAATTACCATCAGCACCCTCGGGCCTCTGGCAGTGCTGCTGCCCCTTTAATTCTAGGCCTGAGTGTCAGGACAGGGCCCGTTTAATGTCCCATAGAACCTATCAGTGGTCATTTTAAAAAGACTGTGCTAAAAATAAGACCTGACAGACAAACATTAAAAAGACTTTACTAAGGAAAGCGTTAGCAAAAAGACAAGGTGAAAGGCATGAGAATAAATAATGTGCTTCACAGGATGAGGTCCACTCAGCCTTCACAGGGTCAAAGGGGAACCGTTCCCAGCTCCCACCCCGTTTCCTTGAATCCCCAGAATGCACTCTGGCCAGGCAGACTCCTTCGAAGACAAACTCAGGTTAAGAGGATGAGAAAGGCAATAGAATATCTCCTTTTCCATGCACTAAACCATCTTTGACCTCAGCTTCAGTCTTGTGGATGAGGACGCACCTCTTTGATCATTAACTTGCTGTGAGAAAAAATTGTAAGAGATCAAGACCAGCAAAGTATTATTTGGTGACCTTTCAGTGGAATAATGGTACCATTGTCACCATTATTAGCTGTTCTGGGTAACCCGATTTTATGGTCTATGTCTTTTACTGTCTTTGACTAGAGCATTTTATGATTCGATAAATTATAGAAAACTTCACAATACAAGTTATTCTAATCTACAAGGACAGCAATAAATGCTGTCCTGTGGAAATGCTGCTGATAGCCAAGAGATGACTCCAAACCTCACATTTTATTATCCTATGGATATTTACCAGTTTTGCTTTTACTATTAAATTCATTCTAGCACTCAGTGGGTGCTGGTGTACGTCTGACCTTTGGTTCTTCTGAGCAAGCTGTACTATCTTATAAGCATTAAACAAGTAAGCTCCATAACCCTCTGATACATGTTCGTAGTGTGCGCCTACAAAAGTCATGATCGCCGTTAATTATGCTTTAATGAAAATTATCCTCTAACATGGCCACACACAAGGATATAACTTTATTTGCCTCAACAGGGTAAATATTATTTCTGTGGGACATGACAATTCTTGTTTCTTATAGGATATAATACTGTAAATTGACAGTAAAGCCACTTCGTTTAAGCAACGTTATGGAATGGAGAGAAGGGATAGATAGTTATGCTTAAAAAGAGACTGAGAATAATGCCTACAATTGGGCATGAAATTAAAGGCAAATGATAACATAAAACAGATACCATGATCAATTTTGCAGTTGTAACAGTTTTTCCTAGTACTTACACTATAAGAGAAATCCAATGCCAGAAAGAGCTTAACAAAAGATACAATGTCTTTTTCCGTTTGGTTGTGTTTTAAAAAGTTTCAATCTTCAAATAGATCAAAAGCACACAACTAAACTGGTTTAGTAGAAGTATTTTCATTAGGCAGTGGTTCTCATTGGGGGGGGGGCGGTATCAGGACACAAACTCAGGACCTTGCACTTGCCAGATAGATGCTGTGCTGCTGAGCTATATCCCCAGCCTGGTTCTCAAACTTTAATATACATCCGAATCACCCAGAGGTGACACCTCCTGGCCCTGGTTCTCAAAATGGGATCAGCATGTAGGGCACCAGTCAGGAGTAATAAGCCCCACTGGTGTTTAAAGCAAGGTCCACAGATGGGCTTCAGAAAGTCCACAGATGCAACGCTTTGTGTGTATATACACGTCGGGAGCACGGGAGAGAGGGCCCATAATTATCTGTAACCCTGGGGGGTAAGTACAAGGACAGCATTATAGGGCCTGGTGAAAACAGCAAAGGGGCCGCTGTAACCAAATCTGAGGAAAGTGAGTGCTGCCAGAAGGAAGCGTCACCTAAGCAGAGGCTTAACAGAGGAGTGCGCTGTGGTCTGAGGGGTCTGCTGTGGATTGTGAGACCGGGGCTCCATGAGAAGGGGGATGGTCTGGGCAGGGGCATCAATAAGAGTGAAGAACGGGACGTCGCAGCTTCAAGGCCTCTAATGTGCTTTGTAACATCACCGATGAATCGCTCAACTTCCCACGGGAGGCTTGTTCTGAACGGGCGCTGGGGTTTCCTGAAGGCTGGTGCAGGGCATCTCTCTCTCTCGGAGCCTCTCCCTTTGCAGTATCCCTTCACACGGGAGCTGCCTCTGTGACACATTCGCTCCTGCGCTCTGCTGAATTACCTTTAACCTGACACCAAAATGCAAACCTTCTCATCAAGACTCAATTAAAATGATGGACATTTTAGGAAAAAAAGATTTTTTAAAATGTTGTATTGTTTTACTCAGTGTGAAATACGAACAGAGAACCAGTCTTCGTTATTTTTAAAAGCTGCTATCTCCCAGAGAAGTAAAAAATAACTAACCTTACAGGGTTAGTCTCCATATAAGATATATTTTTAATGATCTCATTTTAACTTTTATGCAGCAAACATTATTTTAAATCTTAAGAATAAGCTCATTACTGAGAACTAAGAATTACTTGTCATTGCACTAAACCGTCAATTTCCTTCAAAAGTACAATGAAATATTCTTGAAAACTAAATAGAATCTTGTCATTTACCAATACAACCTAGTCACTTCTAAATCCTGTTATGGCACAAACATCATGACATCATTATAAATGTGATACTTGAGAGCAACTGTATTAAATATTTCAAACTTTTCTATATGTAAAATGCAGATGCTACCTAACCAAAAATTATTAATGAAACAAATGCTTTCAGTAATAAGTGTATAATTAGAATTTAGTGGTGGGTCGAGTAAGGTATGTTATAGGACATCTTCAATACTAATGGTTACAAACGCAGCCTTTTTTTTTTCACTATATAGACCAGGCTGACCTCAAGCTGACCTCAGGATGCTCCTGCCTCTGCCCCGAGTGTTGAGGTTATAGATATGTCATCTGGTCCCTTTTAAATGCAACTTCTACAGAAGGAAATATTATAATAAGAATGCCAGACTTAAAGTACATATGAAATTTAGAAAACAGGTTAAAATCCTTGAACTTTATCAATTCTTTACTTAAGTAAAATGTTTACACATGCCACTGATAAGGTAATTCACCTCCAATGATTTGATATGGCTGTAAACATAGCAAAGAATTCCAACTGACCCATTAAAAGATTTACTTTATTGACAAATTTTCTACTCCTTATTTACCATCATTGTTCATTTCCTCTCAATCTTGGACAATTATTTTTGCCATTGGGAAACTTGTCCAATCTACTGTAACTATCTGTAGGATGTATGGCTTCCTTGGCAAGAATGAATGGGAGAAATAGGCAAAAAGATGTACATAGAAAGAATGCCTTCTGAAAAAAAAATTACTAATGTCAACTCTAAATTTGAAAAGGCAGCTTCATTATGCTACAATATATTAATTTTTGGCTAATGAGAGGAACATTTTACTCAGGTGTTACAACAGAAAGTGACTAGCGGGGAGAATATGATTTATTTGGTTAATCTTTCTGGATTTGTACAAAAGAAGAGAGTTAACCAAAACACTAATAAAACTTTTGTATGTATTCAATATATTCAGCACATACGTATCAGGTACTTTAATCCACTACATATCTCGTAGCACTCAGAATATTCAGTTGATACTCAAAATACGTATTGAAGCAAAAAGGAATGGAGGGAAGGAGAGAAGGAAGAGAAAGGTCCCTGGAATCTTAAACATAAAAGTGTTTTGCATAGGCAGGGGTGAAGGAAAGCAAAGGAAACTCGCAAATACACCAAGACGATAAATAATCAAGTGTAACCGGTCTGCAACACAGAATCACAATATGACGGTGAGAACTAAAATCAGAAAGAATACAGCCTGTACTGAATCTTGAAAGCAATATTAAAAGTTCACACCCTGCCTGAAGAAGGTTATTCTACCCTTGAAGGTGTCTGGGCAAAGATGACATAATGAAAATGACAATCTAACCGCTGACTTGTGAATGAAAACCAGACCACAGCCCATGCACCACGACACGACACTTCCTGACATGTGGTACGGCGGGAGGGGAATGGTTTAAAAGCATCACAGGAATGGTCGACCATGAAGTTTCAAAAGAGAAAGACCTGTTAGGAGGCAAACACAGTGGTATCTGTATCAGATGACAAAGACCCCAAAAATGACAAGAAGAAAAATTATTCTACTGCAGGAGTGTAGTATGTCTGGCCATTTATTACACGTTTATTTTGTGGGGTTGTGCTGTGTTGTATTTAGTGCTGGGGTGGGACGCGAGGTCTTGCCCAAGTCAGGAAAGTGCTCTGCTGCTGCAGCTCTAGCCCCAGTCTACTCCAGTCTTTTTAAAAGATCCCTTATTTAAGTTACACAGTTTCACCTGGAGTCTTACCCATCTTTTACTTTTATTCCTCCATGAATCCTACACACACACAGAGTCATTGTTGCCATCTAAAAATACTTTATCTCATTTTGTTTTAAGATTGCTAGTAGTATAAGGTTTTTGTGTGTGTGTGTGTTTTTATTTTTCCTGACCTTATTGAACTTACATTATTTTTAATGGGTTTAAAGTAGATTGACTTGGATTAGTCAAGTTGACTATAATATTAAGTACAAGAAGCGGTGGTAGTGGTGGCAATTCTCATCTCACCCCTGCCTTTAATGACACCACTGATATATTTTCAGGTCAAGGACCAACAAAATCAAATTTGCACTATGGAAACCTCTCCCTGAAGGCAGTGTTGAGAATCCACGGAATAAAAGAGCTTAGAAACCAGTTGTAAGAGGTACAAATAAAACACAAGGAAAACAGGGCAGTTAGAAAAGCACGGTTCAGACTTAAGAGATACTGACTAACAAGAATCATAAACCTGATGCCCTGTTGAGAGCACAGACAGACAAGAAAATTATGCTACATTTCTAAGTTTCTGGTGCAGCTCCATCAGGCAACCAATTATGTGTCAGACTGGAATACTGCAGGAAAAGAAGACACCCACTCACACTGCACAGTAAAGGCAACCGGATAAGGGGTCAAGCATCGCTAGCCTAAACTTAAACGGCAGCTTCAAAGGGAAGTTACACAAAAGTAAGATGACTAAGACTGTGTTGGAGAATATCTACTTTTAGAAGGATGGTAAGAAAGAAACTGGCAAAGGAGACAAAGACATTTTGCAAAGATGTAAAAGGAGAAGATTAGCAAAGTAGCATTAAAATTGTAGGGGTGGAAGGTTTTTCAATGTCAAAATACAGCCAAATAGGAAAGAAGATTGAGAAAAGATTAATTTGGTTTTCAGTTCACTGGTGATATTTTTTGAGCTTACCTTCACCTGAATGATGCAAAGAAGACATACGGCTTAGAGGAGTAAATTTTGAGAAACCAAAGGCAACAAATAAATCTACTAATTCTAGATGTTTAGTAACAGCAGAGAAATACAACTCCCTGTTAGTGAGACAGATCAGCGAGGTCAGACGGCAGAAAGCCCCACAAAGCTCTGAAAAATTGAAAAAATAACTAACTGCATATTAAAAACAGTGAATAATTGAGAAAGCAAAGACTTGGATGAAAGAACCAGGGAGATAATTAGAACCCACTGGAAAGAAGGGAAAAAATAAAGAACATAAATACTGAGAGGTGGCAGTACTGCAGGAAGACACTTATTCTTGGGACTTTGTGTTTATAGTCAAGTGAGACATAAGGTGACATGTCTAGATCCTGAGCCTGAAAAAGGCTGAGAAAAGATACTGGAAAAGATAATGTGAAGCATGTGCTAAAAAAAAACAAATAGACTTCAAAGGTAGGCTGAGTGGGACCAAGAACTTCTACTTTTTTAGAAGTTCTTCTAAAAAAGGAATCTGCAGTGTGCCAAGTTAGTGTGTTTACTTGGTTTTTAGAAACAATGTTTTATGGCTGAGAAAGGAAAAGAAATAAGGAAGTGCACGGTGGTAGTGGGGCTTGGGCGTCACCAGTTCTGGGAAGCATCCCTGCAAGGGCTGCCTAAGGGTGCAGAAGGCACAGACAGGCCAACCCCGTCCCTCTCTGGGTGCTCTGGATCCTACTCATGCCTGGTTATAGCACTTGAAGCTAAAAAATTACACAATTATGAAAGCATCAAAGAGGAAACAGTGGAGACCAGTGCCTGAGGACACTAAATGCTTCTGGTACATGTTCTGAAAACTCTGGAGCTCAGTCTGTGACAAACAGAAAATGTCCCCTGGGATAAAAGGTGAACAGGACACAGATGTTCTGACTACCATAATGCTGGCCCCTTTCTAAAGTCCAAGTGTTCAGACTTGTACTGAGAGTTTTAAAATATTTTTGCCCATTGTCAGTCTTTAAACTTGATACTGAAGACTATGGAAACATATTTGAACCAAAACATGAGCTGACTTTTAAAATGATACCTAATATTTTTTAATAAAAAATTAACAAAGATACTTTCAAAAATATACCTATAAGAACTAGTTTACATCAGAACCAAGTCAAACCAAATAAAAACATACAAAATTTCTTTGACCTTATTTTTTGGAAAAATCTATAGTAGCTGCATTTCCTAACATGGGTAGGCTTGACTCTTCATTCCTTTTTCTTTTTTTCCCCACTGCTAGGAACTAAATCTAGCAGCTGGTGCATGCTGGGTAAGTGCTCTACCATGGAGCTACTCCCCCTGCCATAAATATTCATTCTTAAAGACTATGCTTACCAAGCATTTAGGGAGTCCAAGAATGATACAGGGTATGGAGTACAACCACAACTTTGAAAAACTTGCATTCATAAAGAAAAAGACTAGAAGAGAGTAGGTACCATTGAAAAAGAGGCAAGGGGTAAGGACTGGGAGAAGTTTCTGGAATGCTGGCAACGGTGTGTCTTAACCTAGATGCAGATTATATAGATGCATAACTCACTAAGCTGTACACTTTAAAATGGGTGTATTTTAACATGGTTGTTACATTACACTTAAAGCTTTTTAAAAAACTGAAAAGAAACATTAACGTAAGATTTTTTTCTACAGTGATGGAACCATTAATAATAATCTTCCTTTTTGCTAAATTATAATTTCTCGAATTTCACTGTGAGAAAAAAATTAAACTTCATTACATATATAGAGGCTGTATCTTGGAATGAATTGCAAATGTCTATTTTAAAAGACATTAAAGAGAGAAGTAACTATATCCCAAAAGGAATATACAGAGTCCGCCAAAAAAATGTATACATACTTTAGCGAAAGAATAAATAGTATGATGTTTATTCAACAAATGGTGCTACCCTCACATGGGAAACCTAGAGGGTCTTGTGCATCACAGCTGTATACGATCCTGCTGGCCCTTAGAGAAGAAACTATGTGCAACAATCTCAATGACCATGATTACCCAAGCAGCAGTTCACCACACTAACAAATGTCTGGAAGCTAATGGCCACCACTTTGAACATATCTTATAATTGTAGAGACCAAAGGTAACATTTTATTACTGTCATGGTGTCTCAATAAATTTGGTATTAAAATATTTATACAAATTTTTCTTTTCCTGATGTGTGTACATTTTTTGGCAGCCTTTCTAGAAAGATAACTGAACATGCAGCTCACTTACAAATACTACACTAAATATCACTGAGCATTCAGAGGAACGGGGCTGACGCTGCAGCGCACAAAGTCGGAAGCTCTAAAGATAAATTAATACAGAATTTCCAATTATGTAACGGTATACTGCAGGTCTAGTATCACAAAACTAAAAACATAAAAGGACCAGTCAATCTAGAAATAATGATAACAGAGAAAAGAGAAAACGCTAGGATTGTACAAATCATGATCAAAGAGAAAAGAAATCAAAGTAAAATTTCCTCAAGTGAAACATGACTAGCCTGGTTAACAAGAGGGGGCGTGGAGTATGTCAGCAATTACCCTTTAAGAATGACCCCCAGACGCTTATTTGTCAAGTTTTAAACCTTTAAAGGCATGATCTTACATTCTGTGAAGAAAGGCTGTGTAAGAATGCCTTTAGAGCTATTATTTTTAGATCTCGAAGAAGGGAGAAGCTAACAAGAAAAAGCATTATAATTATAAGGACTCAGATAAATCTCTTTAAAGACAGAATGAATACATTATGATAGATTGCCATAAGGTAACGTCAGGAAGGTCCTGCGGCTGCTGACCTCACAAGAGACAATAGGCTGTTGAAAGCAGATGGGAAGATACTAAGAGGTGAAAGGCATTTGCCCAGAGAACAATATACGGACAAAGGATGAAATTACATTACCCTGCACTCAGTGAACCTGACCACATGTTGTGAGAACAAATGTTGTCCTTACTGTATTCATGTACAATATGTCAAAAATTAGTTAAACCACAAACTCTACCAACCAAGATGAGCGTGGTAGACGCTAAATGGGTTTTTCACAGCTCCTCTCATAGGAGCTGGCGCCTACATCCCATCTCTGGGTCCTGACTGGACTCCCAACTTGCTTTGCAACAGAAGGAATAGTATGTGACTTCCAGGTTCAGTTCTCATGACCACCTTTTGCTCTCCCCCTTCAGGAGCACACAGTTATAACTGAAGCCTGGGCTACGCACAGGCCCGGAAAACAAGGGGCACCATGTGCCTGAATGAGGCCATCTCAGCCCACCCAGCCCGAGTCAATCACCAGATACCTGGGGCCACCAGAGGGCCATGTGAGATCAAAAGACCCGCAGGCCCAAACTGCTGACTCAGAGAGCTGTCAGCAAATAAAACTGCCGTTGTTTTCAGTCTCTCAGACTTAGAGTCTAAGCTATGGAGTAGTTAGTTATAGCAACAGAGAAACAGTAAATCAAGTAAAAGAAAAATATCAAGCTATGCAAAAGACTTGACTCTTGTCTCTCCTAGAAAGTTCAATATTTTACTTGGCAAAAACATAATATATGATAATATAAACAATTCAAATGTTGTGTTAGAATGTATTGATATATGAAAAATGAAATATTGGTTGGGATCATCACCTTGGTTTGAAAGAAAAGTTTAAAATCAACAGGAGAATATCAATACAATTGAGATTTTAAAAAAAGCTAAGATAAATGTCCAGAGAGGAAAATATTACAACCATAAAACTGAAAATATACAAGAGTTAACTGATCCTAGGGCTTGGAGTTAGAAAACCCTGTCTTCAAATCTGAAATTTAATAGGTCTAAAATCATCTACTGCTTTTTATATTTTAATTGTAAGTATTTAGACTATTTATACTTAATGTAATTTTTGGTATGGTTGTATTTAAAGGTTTCCTATACCAAAAATCATGTCATCTGGAGATATTTTTATTTTCCCTTTTCAATGTAAAAGCTTTTAATTTCTTTTTCTTACTAATCCTTCTGGCTAGAACTCCTAGTGATGTGCTGAAAAGGTATGGGGGAAAGTGGACATTCTTGTTTTATTCTCAATTTTAAAGGAAAAGTTTTCAGGTCTTTTTTGTTGTTTTGTTTTTGAGCTAGGGCCTCACAGAGTAGTTTAGGCTGGCCTGAAACTCATAGTGATCCCCCTGCCTCAGCCTCCTAAGTGATGGGATTATAGGCATGTGTCACCACACCTGGCTGCTTTCAACCTTATCAATGAATGTAATGTTCACTGTTCATTTTTTATATACGGCCTTTATTATGTTGAAGTAATTGATCATTTTTATAATTCCACTTTACCCAATGACTAGCTTGTTAGTTTGTGTTTTGCTAAAAACTTCCTGATGGCTACCATAGCGTTCTACAATATATACTGTGAATTATCACAATCTATCCTCAAGTAACATTCTATCACTTTGGAATAAGAACTTTACAATGGTAAACTTCCAATTCCTCCTTCACTGCCCCTGTTCTATTGCTATCACACATTTTACTTTTGCATATAAATTGTCCCTTAAGGTGGACAAATCTGTTTCTAACTCCCAAGAGATCTCGCATCTGAATGTCTAACAGGACATATCTTAAACATAGCGATGAACTGTTCCTGTCCCAAAACTCCCCTCTTCTCTTAGTTCACTAAGTTAAACCACTGCCTACTGTGTCTCCTAATCCTAAAAGTAAAGCTTGATTCTTTTGCTTCTTTTATAGTCCATTTCTAATCAATCAGTAAATTCTGCTACTGTTATTGTCAAATGTTATGGTGAGCCATATAAAAGTTCCAGCAATTTAATATGGCTCAATATAATATATTCTTAATCTTTCCATCTCTCCACCTTTAGAACTTGACTTTAACTCACCACTGTCTTTGCCTAGATCATGTAAGAGTCTCCCAGCTGGCCTCCGAGCTTTGACTCTTACCCATAGTCCTCTCTCCCATAGCCAATGGAACTATGATTTAATCACGAATCAGAGGCTATCATTTTCCTACTTCAAACCTCCAATGGCTTTATAATGCAATTACAGAGGAAATCACTGTATGGCCTACGAGGCCCGACACGGTTCGGTCCCTGTGACTTCCCCTCACCCCCCCTCTCGTTCTCCAGGCTCCAGCCACACCGGCCTTCTCGCTGTCCCTTAATTATACCAAACTGATTATCATCTCACGGACCTCACATTTGCCATTACCGCTGTGAAAAACATTCTTTTCTTACATACTTGGATGGCTGGCTCCATTTTGTTAGTTTTCAGCTCAAACTTCATTTTCTCAGCCTTTGATAGACCTTTTAAGCAAAAGTGCTCCTTCTGCAGCAGTCTCTGTCAAACTGCCCCAATTCTGAGCAGCGTTTACGGCTACATGCCATCACCTCATTAGTTTACTTGATAATTAGATTTCTCCCACGTGTGTAAGCCCCACGACAGTAGAAATTTAAGTCTGTTTTGGTCACTGTTTCTCTCAATACCTAGACGAATGCCTAGTACAGAGCACTTGACAAACATCTTGTCAATAAATACGACGGAGTAAGTCAGTTGGTGAACGTCATAAAAGCATTGAGAAAAAGTAAGAACACTTTTAGAGGATTAAGAATATATTAAATAATAATTAATAATATGACCCATATAATAAACAGCAAAACTTAAAAGAACAACTGACTAACCCTGAATACATACTACTATGAACTGAACTGTGTCCATAGGCCGCACCCCTAATCCCTAGTATGACTGTATTTGGAGACGGAAGTAGTTAAAATCAAACAAGGGCATAAGGGTGGAGCCTAGATCTGAAAGGATTTCATGTCCTTATGAGGAGAGGCAGCAGAGTTCTCTTCCTTCCTCCCCCTCCTCACATCCTACACAGAAAGACAAAGCCACAGGGCCACTGCCTACATGCCCAGAAGACAGCCTTCCCTGGACACTTTCTGTCGGATCTTGATCTGGGACTTGTAGGTTTCAAAACTGTGAAAATGACTGTCTACTGCTTAAGTAACCCAGACTTGCTATCTTGTTATGACAGCTCGAACATATTCATATAAGAAAAAACTTAAAATTTGGTTAATAATCTCAACACTTACTTATTAAGAATGACAAGTAAATCAATACATATTTTTGAAATTCTACTGTTGAATACTATAAATCAAGAAGACAAACATTCTTGCATTCTCACGTACCGTAACAGCCCTGCTCCCCCCATCACAGGTCTGTTTATCATTTTCCCATCTCTTTCTACCAATGACACCTGCTCATTTACATAAGCCTCATTTCCTATGGATCCCTTAAATAGGTCACATACCAGTTCTGACTACAAGCACTTGAGGCACGGGTTTCTCTTTCACAGAACCTGTCGCAGTCATCTGTTCACGTTCATGATCTGACGAGCTGATGTAACTTGCACGTTAAATGCTTTACACAGTCAGGGCCACCCTTATTTCTATTCCACCCTGAACTCCCCTACACCTAGCACAAGGCCTGGCAGATGAAAACATTGTTAAAAGAATAAATGAATGAGATGAAGAACTCCATCCAAGACTTCCCAGTGTTGAAACTATGTTCACTATGATGCACTCAGGAGCTTTCTGGGACATCTGAACTGTGCATTGTGCCCCTGGACCTGCTGCTTATTCACAACTCAAAACCTCCTGCTTCTCCACCCCTGGCTGCTCTCAACACCAACCTTTTCCTGAGTACAAAAGGAATTTGGTTATCCAACTGGAAGAGACAGACAGCAACTGCCAGGTTATTAAAAAAAAAAACGTAAGGTCTCACAATAAAATCTTCTTTATTCTTCAAGGACAGATGTCATTGATAAACCCTCTGTTCACAAGTTTCCTTTTAATAAGGCCAGTCTATGGAGGATTTAGAAAATTCTTGGCATTCTCCAAACTTGGAAAATAAAGGAAATAGAGCAGCCTCATATACCACAAATCCCTGTCGCAGAGGGGAGCTAATAAAAACACATGTGAATGAATGCTTCGTGTACATGTACACAGGGTCCTTTCCTCGATACTGCCATGGATCAATGGGAACGTTACAACTTGTTAAAGATTAGGGTAGAATACAAGTATAATTATCTTTTCAGTGCCTTCAGTCAATATATTATATAGTGTTTCTGACTTGAATTTACCATTTCTGAAAGTATAACATCTTTTCAAAAAACCTGAAGATTAGAGTGCAGAATATTTACTCTCCGGTCCCTAAGAGAACACAAAAGGGAAAGTAAAAAGGTGATTCATTAAAACAGAGATTCTCCCCTACTTCATTCTCCATCTGAAGCTCCCCTAGACGCAGTGTGGACGTGACGGTGACTGTCCAGAGGGAAATGACCTGACCATGTTCTCACCTGCTCAGCGCTGAACCTAGGACCCCGTGCCCCTGACTCCCGCCAACCGATCGGGATGGATCTCCTCCGTTCTACCGCTCTCTTTCCACTCTACCAACTGGGAGAGGCCTCCTCCAAGCGACCAACGTGTAAGATGTCAGACAACCACACTTCTTAGGGAGGTTCCTTTTCCTTTTGAAGAAGTCAGTCTTTTAAGAGGTATTTTCTGGGTACTTTTATTCCCTGGCATCCCATTGCTCAAGTGCTACAGTTCATATAACAAAGGACATCAGATGAATTAAGCAAATGTGCCTCATTCTACCAACAGGCAATAATTTTACTCACAAAAATAACACATCCCACTTGTGAACTGTATCGATAGAGGAAAAAAATATAAGGTTGAACCCATTACCTGACTGGGGTTCTGAAGACTAAAATCTAAGCCACAGGTAAACTCTGTATGATGCTCCACAGTTTCCAGGAGGGGGTCAGGCTTTGAAAAGTTCCAGAATCTGTAAAGGTAAACAAAAAGAAAAAATTGAAGTGCTAAAACTTTTAAACACATCATGAAAAAAATAGGTTATTTGTCACAGAAAAAACTTTATCAAAACAAGCTCAACAAATTTATAAATGCAGAGCCACTGCAGATCTACATAAAAATCTAATAAGGAAAAACATGTACTTCATCCTATTAGATCAAAAAACAAAACAGAATTATTAATCACTCACCCTTGTAAAGGGTTACTATATTCCCTTTGGCCAACTTGTCGGGTGGAAACTTAACAAGTTTTTGTTTAGGAAAAATATTATACTGCACAAGAACATTTGAGATGAGAGACGCTGTGCCTTTGTAGCGCTTTCTAAACATATTCATATCTTTAGAATATTGGATTAGATGAACTCCTAACATATTGTGGTTTTAAATTCTACTTCATTTCTCAACAAGAGACATGAAAAGATCTTAAGTTTAATTTACATTTCAATAGCAATTCAAATTTTTTAAGATAAATCTGTTCTCTTGTAAAACTCTCTGTAATTCTGAAACTATCATTTCTCAGGCATAGCCTTTCATACAGATTCCACATCAGTGTAATTTCCAGAGTCAAGACAACCAGGAACGTGTTTTCCTAGGGCAATATTATGTATCCTACTCCTCCTCTATAGACTGGGAGTGATATTTACCATAATACAGCTCTGATTTCTAGTGTTCAAAGTAGAATTTGCCCAATTTTCAATACACAAAATAGTACTTTAGCTTTCTAAAGCTTTATTTGCTCATCATCTTTTTTATTTGACTCTAAACATACTATAAAACTGGCACATTCAGAATCACAGTCATACGCTTATTCAGCTTCTCTAATGACCGACAACATAAAACACACGGGAAGTTGGACAGATCTCTTTGAAGGAGAGTAAACACACAGAACCAACAGTCACAGTTTGTTTAACTTGGTGATATTCTTTCCCTAATAAATGCAGGGTTGTCCCTATTAAGTTTTGAAAAGAATTATTGCTATGGATAATCCACCATGTAGGTAGCAGAAAGTCACTGAATAAATAGTTCAGTGACTGTCAGATTACTGAGATCTATAGACTACTTAGGGAGAATAATTTCACTTTTGAAAATTTGCCTACTTAAACAAAATGAAGGACTCAGAAATCCTAATGGTGGTCTCTTATTGTTTTTACATATTTGTTCCTTTGGGTCCAGACAGTGTACTGCATTGAAATCAAATTTTCTGGACCTTCATAATGATTAAGCAAAAGTAAACATAATTATATAATTCCATTTATAAAACTTGATTATGCATTGATTTGTATTACTTGAAACAATAATCAAATGATTTTTCATATATCCACTATGTTCCCAAAAATTCATAATGGTTTTTAAAATACACATTTAATATGGCAAAAAAATGGAATAAAGGAAAATTAAGGATAGGGAAAGCAAGTTGGAACCTTTGGTGAGATTGGTAAATAAAAATATATACCATGAAGTCATGCATGCTTGACAGGAAAGGACCTCAAGACCCTCTCTAGCAGCCAAGGGAGAAAATACACCACCAGGCTCCAAAATTAGTTATCTCTAACCACATTCTGCCTGAACACTCAGAAGGAAATTTCCCCTCAGGGGTTTATAAACAAGAAACCCTATGCTTATGTAAGGAAGAATGTTTTCAGCACTTCTTAGTTACTTTTCTCTCCTTGCTGCGACAAAGTACCCCACACCCAAAATTAAGGAAAGAAAGGTTTATTTAGCTCAGTTTGTGAAGGTTTCAGTCGGCAATCACCTGGTTTCAAGGCAGGGCGGTGTGGCACAGGGGCAACGGTTCAAGGAAGCAGAAGACAGCAAAAGTTGCAAAAGTGAAAGGGAAGCAGCCTCTTTTCCTCTCTTATACTGTATGTGGCCATACGTCCACACCATCTCGGTGCCTTCCTCCTGCTCAGGCTCAGGATGTTTACAAGGTGAGGACCCTGGCCCCCTGCTGTGCCATTTAGTTAAGCTTCTAAATGTCCCAATTCTCAAGTTGACACAATGTATCAACCATCACAGCTTCACTAAACATAGAGAGATGGTGTCACCTGCTGCGACTTGTCAGCCAAGGGCACCACCCTAAAGGGCAGTTTAGTAGAATCATCCTATGAGAAGGCCAATTTCATGTACTTACATAGTTCTCTGAATTCATTTGGAACTTGGACTTCAGAAAAAATCAATCTTTAGGCAAACCATAAGAATTGGTTTCTTTCAGTAGAAATTTTTAGGGATAATAAACAGCAACAGGGTCACAGAAGGCCCTTCCTGTTACTGTTGATTTGAGCCAGATAAGGAAAAGCTGCGCGGAGAACAAGACAACAATGTCCCCTGAAAAAGGACAGGTGGGTGAAGCCACCCAACTTCAGTCACGTAGCATGATGAAGTCACCCACTCAGGAGGATGAGATACGTTGCACAACATCCATTTGAATTTGCTTTCTACCTAGCTAAATGTGCCGTCAAGACTTCACAGAGTTCTACACCTCAGTCATCACCACCATCTTAACCTGGGAATAACCAGCATTTATCCACATTCTGCAAAAACCTTCATCAAACTAAATACATGCTAAAACTCTGAAGAGACTGTTTGGTGGGTGGAGGATTAGTCTAGTGACTAGCATAAAAGCACTACTGGCTGTCCTACCACTTCATGGTTCTGACAAATGATATAATACCTAATGTATACATTACAGTACAAAAATTATGAGGTTCATTTTCAACAGAATGGTCTACTAGGTACCTAGACCAATATTCTAAAAACTACGGAAAATCTGACATAAAACCTAAAAACAGTCACCATCACAAAAATGTCAAAAAAGCATCCATGAGTGTTACTCAAGTAAAAACTAAGTGAAGTCTAGAACACAAAGCAGCAAATCAAACAGCGAAGCCAGCCTTTGCCTCCAGAGGATCTGCTACACAGAGAGAACTGAAGCTTCAGTTTTCTTAAACTTAAAAGGGATCCAGGACCCAGAAAAGTCAGAGGCATACATGTTTATATATATATATAACTTAAAAGTAATTTTCAGTACGTTAAAATATCCCTAAAATATTATCAAAAATCATTTAATACATAGTAAAGTTCAATCGAAGTTACTCTGGGGGCGAGGCAGGAGGATCACAAGTCTGAGACCAGCCTGGGGCAACATAGTGAAACTCTGCCTCCAAATAAATAATAAAAAAGGCTGAGGATGTAGCTGAGTGGTAGAGAGACTCAGGTTCAATTCCTACTCCCAAAGCAAAAGAAAAAAAGTAGATTACACGAGCTAAAATAGGTTGAGAAAACCCAAAGCTAGGAGGTATACTGATACACAGTAATTTGTTTTTCATCATAAATGGCTTTTTAATAACAAAAGAAATAATTTACTTCATTCCCATTTCTTAATTGCACCCATTATTAGCAGTTTGATGTGTACACCTCCTGAGGTATCCACTCAGCCCCCTTTGCACTCAGAAAGGGTGAGCTTTAATGAGGGGAGTAGGTGTTGCTGCAGGTTTTCTCAGGTTTGCAGCAAAGAGAGTGATGGAAGTCTCTCCGCGCACCTTCTGGTCTGCAGGATCCCTGCAAGGATACATGTCTGAGCGCCTCCATCACTCAAGTAAAATGAGCTCCTTTTAATGGAAGAAGTCAGGCTGCACATATCGTCGAGTAGGCAAATAAGGCACATTACTGTTAAGTGAAATGTTTGTTTGGGCCCAGTTTATGTACTGCTTGGTGCCTTTTTGTCTCTTTGTGGATGAAATCAGACTGTTTAAGCTCCCTTGCGGCAAATAAATACACTGGACAGGCTCCCAGTGATTAAAAATACGACAGAACTGCGGGAACATTTTTCACTGAAATTACAGACCATAATATATTACTTTTGCCTTCTGACTCCACAATTCTCTAACAAGTACGCATCATTGTAATAAATAAAACATCAAAATTATTTCAGAAATTAAGCTGATATTACTTTCTAATTTACTAAAATGTAATGTGAATTCACTATACTAACACTTAAATTTAGCATAAAGTTTAAAATATTTTTAAACTTCTTCCTTTTCCTTTCATGTTCTCAACTTACAAGTTAATCACTAATTCTTTGTAATTCTTTGCTAACAATTCTTTGCTAACTGTGTGATTCTTTGGTAAATAAGGGGAAGTGTCCTGGCTAGTTTTTCATGCCTTACATACAATTTTAGCTGTTTTTATAATTTTAAGCAAATTGCACCATTATAATCCACTCCATTTACATCACTTGGGTCTAGTAGCCTCTATAGCAATAGGCAAAAAAGTGTCACAATACTTCTTTTCTCTTCATCTGTTTACTCATTCATTAACAGTTTATGAATCTATGTGACAGGCACTGTGATAAGCACAATAAACAGAACAGAAACGGCTTTAGCCTTTCTGCAGCTCATAGTTCAGTTTCAGTGAAACAGATACTTAAAAAGAAAATCACCAATACAGCTTTGTCATGGTCGAGACACAATAGTCACACCCACAATTTAAATAAGGAGAGGTTCGATTTGCTCGAAGTTGCAGTCTATGACTGGCTGGCTCCAAGGCAGTGATATCACGGCAGAGGGGTGTGACAGGGCAAAACTGCTTAGTTCATGGTGCCGGGAAGCAGAGGTGCCAAAGCAGGTAGTATCCGATACAGACTCCAAGGACACTCTTCCCATGCCCCACCTGGACAAACCCAGAAGTGTGCTCCAATAATTCCCTGATGTTGGCTCAAAGCCAATCAAGCTGAAGCTCCACCCTAACCACAAAAACAGGGTTGAGTATTTGTAGAGCACAAGCCAGCATGCTTACAGTCCTGGGTTCAATGCCCTGCACACAAAAAAAGTAAAAATAATAAAACACAAATGTAGTCACAACTGATAAGTATCCCCAAAGAAAAGGCAGGATGATACAAGAAAGACTTGGGGAAGTGACCCTCAGCTAAGAGGGGAGGGATGAAGAGTTTGCTAGGTGGAGAGCAGAGGTGCAACTCACCCCTGTCAGTGAGAAGCCTGGCAGTGGGTGACAGGGCTGGAGCAGGGAGAAAGGGCTGGGACAGGGGAAGGGAGGACTGTCACAGGGGGCAGGCAGGCCAGATCACATGGTCTTGCAGGCCATTAGGTAAGTCTGGAATTTTCTCTTAAGTTACACACACACACACACACACACACACACACACACACACACACACACCACTAAAGGGTTTTACACAGCAAATTTATATGGTTAGTTTCGCCTTATTTAACAAAAACTAAGGGTTGGTTGTGGTAGCACATGCCTATAAGCCCAGTATTTGTGATGCTGCTGTAGGAGGATTGTGAGTTTAAGGTCAGCATGGGTTAAACAGCAAGTTCAAAGCCAGCCTAAACAAAACAAAATAATTTAATAAACTTTTTTTATTTTAGAAAAGTTTTAAATTTATATAATCACTGTAAAGATAGTACAGAGGGTTCCCATATGCCCAGGAAGTTTCCCACATCCTTCCTTATTACGGTCAGCTTGGCCTTTCTAGGTGTCTGGCCACTGAAAAGAATGGACCTACGGGCTAGGAGAGAGTGCAGAGAGATACACGGTGTAGAAAGAGATGATGGAAGTGAGGAGTCAGAGTGGGGACAACAGTGATGAGGAAAGCTGAAGGACTAAAGATATATGTAGGCAGAATAATTAATAGTATTAATGGAACAGAAAAAAAATCAAGACGTGCCCATGTTTCTGGCTTCTGTCATAGTACTTATAATACATAGTACTTATAATTTATTTCTTTATAGATTTCACTTCCTCTTGATAAGCACTAACCTCCTTCAATTCAGGGACAGTGTTCTACTCTTGTTTGTATCTCCTGCATGTACAAAAGTGTCTGACACACTGATACCTAAAGAATGATTAAGTTTGTGAAGCACAAGAAAAATACCAAAGGCCAGTTTCATAGAGTAACAAAGGAAAGTAACTGTTTAATCACCTATAGACGGTTCCCAAATCATGAACCAAGAATAGATCTTATCATTCAGAAAATAAAACATTCTTTCGCTCTCAACCTGAAAATTCCAATTGAGTAGATCAAAATGAGATCCAGAAAGTTCTTCCCTGGAAAACTGGATGCCTAACAGCTAGATTTGGGAACCACCATCTAAAGCAGCACTTCTCAACCTTATCTCAACAGATACAGATTTGATAAATCCCCAGTAGAAATAATAGAGGCTTGTTGTAGATTGACAACTGGTGGTCAACTTACAACCCCCAGCTGAACTGAGGAAGCGTGGTGCTGGGTGTGGGAGGCCCGCCTGAGGATTGCTGGCAACAGCATGAGAGGAAGAACTGGAGAAGTGAGGCTGTTGGGAGCAGAGAAAGGCTGTTGGAGCTGATAGAAGCTGTAAGGAGCTGCTGGTTCTTTTGGAAGAGCTCGTTATGCTGGTTTTCCTGATGAACTTGGCTGTTTTCATCCTTTGAGGAGCTTGGGACCTCGCTGGCACTGAGAATGGCTTTGGTTCACTTTGGGGGAGCTCTGGTCCTCTCCTGGAGAAGCTTGCTGTGTTAGCATTCCTGATGGGAACTTGGTCATCTTGATCATCAGAGGAGCTCAGGACCTCACTGTTGCTGAGGATGGCTGTGGTACCTTTCGGGGGAGCTCTGATTCTTACTTTGAGCATCGCTTCCTGGCTCCAGTACAGATCCCTCAGCCTGCTAGCATAGCTCCTTCATCCTATTGGCACAGACTTCCTAGATTCCACCACTGACCTTTGGGCCTTCCCAACGCAGATCCATGAAACAGATCTGCAAGAGATATTGTTACGGACCCTGGGCCTCAAGTTGGACTCATGGGAGGCATTGTTATGAACTCTAGGTCTTTAGCTGGACTCACAGAGGACATTGCTGTGGGATCTAGGCCCTCAGCTGGATTCCTGGTCTATACTGCATGGACTGATTTCCTGCACTCTCTTGTATACTATTCTTTGGGTGACTACTATAAATAATCTTATAAAAATATGTGTCCTGTATTACTGTTCTCCCTTGCAAAATAAGCCCCAAACCAAAGACTTCAACAGGTAAGCAGGAGAAAAAAGCTAATAGGACAGTGGCTCTCAAATGTTACTATGTTGGGATCAACTGAGAATCTGGAAAACAAAAGCGTGTGTGTGTGTGTGTGTGTGTGTGTGTGTGTGTGTGTGTGTGTGTGTGCATGCAAGCACATATATACATATGTATGTGTCCCACCCCTAGAAACCCTTATTTTAACCAGCCTAGTGTCCACATGAGCATGGAGTGGTTCAAATCTTCTCCAGGTGATTACAATGTACAGCCAAGATGAGAACTCTAACCTGGGTGGGGGCATTCTCCATGAACTGAAACCTGGCAGACTTGTTAATACACTCAGAAGGGATGGACATGTGGGAGGATTTACGTAAGAAGTAGGTTCCCAGCAGTGCTCATGCTGCTGGGCCCCAGGATGGCACTTTGAGAACCACTGTTCTAGACAATTGTTACAGTGTGGTGCCAGTGGTAAAAGAAAAGGCAAAACTTTCAGATGAGGCAAATATATGAGACAAAGGACATGCAAGGCCTTTCGCAGAAAAATAACAGTATTATTTCATTTAGTTTAACTCAGCAAATTAGATATAAAGGCCACTCTCTTCTACACTACTGCTAAAATTAACAGACTATCTTAGTCTTGGCTCTTGCTTTCCAGTGATAAGAAAGATGATCAAGGCTAAGCTTTCCACTTTACTCAGTCTGTCCTCAGCAAGAAAGAACTGCACATTTAGCTTTTGACAGTTTGAACAGTGCTTTCTCATTATTTTATAAAACTGCCTTTTATCATCACAAAAACTTTCAAGATAGATAGATACAATGGGTATAATCTCATTTCAGAGATGGAAGAGAGTAGGTTCAAAGAAAGCAAGCCATCCACAGTTACATAGCTAAGAAACAGCAGCACCAAAGCACACATTCCGTGCACATCATGCCAGTACCCTTTCTACTTCACTCTTCCCGTACAGAACTTAGAATACAGGTGTGCAAGATCTGGGATTCTTTAGGTAGCTTTGACTAACATCCTAAAAGTTCCAATGGACCAAGTCAGTTTATCTTTTTTTTTTTTTAAGTCAGTTTATCTTAATTCCTCACACTACATAGAACCTTTTATAAGCCAGAGCCCAAGCCAGGACTCCCATTAGTCAGGCAACTTAAACTCGTAACCAATACCCCAAGGAAGTCGTGAGCTAGAATAAATCTGAATTTCCATGGCAAGAAGTTTAGGAATCGCTTTGCTCTCCAATTTTTTTATGTGCACTGACTGCACCCTCTCAGCTCCCCTGCCACCTCCTCCTAGCTTGTGTACACCTAGCACCTTTGCCACCAAAGATTCCCAGGCCTCTGTAGTGACTCCCCCAAGCAAAACTCATGAAATCACGAGCTTGCCATCTTATTATCTGCATCGCTTCTCCAGAGTTTTAAAAATGGAAGCTGTAGGTTAGCAAAACAATTTTTAAAAGAGTTAAACTTATTTTCATTCACTCAAAAATATTTGTTGAATGTTAGGCTCACTTATATTTGCATGATTGGATTGAAGAGGTCTTTGGCTGTTTTTGTAACTTTTAATAACAAAAATAAAATTTAAACAAAAAAGAATTTCCTCCTAAAAGAGGAATATATGATTAATTTTGAAAAATTACTGGATAATTTTCAAAAATGACTTTTAGAACACTTAACCACAAATATCCAGAAACTACTACATTTACAAACTTTCAAGATTAAATATGATAAAATTATAGACTAACTTCTCTAGCAAAATCAATTAATTACATTATTTCAATTAAAACTTCAGTCAGATCAATATTTTAGAGGGGCTCATCACAGTAAACATTAAGCCCAGGAATTACATACCATAAAGCTCAGAGTGCTTGCACAACTGGAAGAAAGCCATTAGCTGACGGAAGGCTTGCTCTCGGAGTACTACAGGCTGTACTCTACAGGGACACAGGATGACTTTCTGAAGAATGCCACGTTTCAGTAAGAGGAGATAAGGGGAAAAGAAAAGGAATCTAGAGGGTTTGATGACTGGTACATCTTGGAGAATCATGAAATAATTTTTGCAATTCAATCTCAAACAAACATTTTACCAAAAAAGAAATGAAACTGAAAGAATCCTGCTCATGAAATGGCATCAATATTGCAATGGTAAGAATCAGCTGTATACATCCGGACTCTAACTGGCACCAAAATGTGGCCACTCGGAGCGTTGCACAGAAGTACAGGCGGATAATGCCAAGTCAGGGTGCACGAGAACGTCACAGCGAGACACCGCGAATCAGTACAGGAGGGCTGCCTGTGCTCCGCTCACTCAGCAGCTGTACCACCTGGCATACTCAGCGGCCCCACCTCCGCAGCTAAGCGCCACGAGTAAGCCCACAAGGGCTGTCTGGCTGCGGAACGTCTCCGCACTTCACAGTGGTCTCCTTTCTCAGCGCCTCTCTCCTCAGCAACAGGCAGATACAGCGATGGAGATGAGGCGGAGGAGATACAGATGGAGAGAGAAGCAGAGCAAACCCAGTCGTCCTGCTTCTTTACTGGTGTGCGCGCACGAACATTTGAGGAAAAGAAAGAACAACCATCAGTTCTTGGAAACAGGAGAAGTTGAGGCCGGCACACGGAGCACTTGCAGGTACCACGCAGGCCCTGCTTGCACTCCTCCTGGGGCCCTCTGTGGGACCCAGATCCTCAGAGACGTTTTTGCTGTTCTATCTCAGCTCACTTAAAAGCGTCTCATTTTACACACTTGCACTTCAAATGTACACACACAAACACATGCCCTCAATAATTTAGTGGAGAAAGATACAACACTGTGCTGAATTTTATTTAGGGTGAAAACAGATTAATAATCACTCTCCTTTATTCTCTGTCTGGCTCACTCTGGTGAGCCAACAGCTGTATTCTACAACAGGTTTCACAGCAGACCTGAAGGGCGAATTCTTTATTCTTGAGTTCTCAGAGAACAAAGAAAACTATGGCCACCACCTGGTAGTATTCAGTTGATCTAAATATGTAAAGAGGCTCACTATTTGTGCAGATAACTAAGAGGAGGGAAGACAGGTTTTCCCCTTTCATATCTTGTTTTCAAAAAACTATAATTATGCCTGGTTCAGTGCCACATGCCTGTAATAATACCAGCTACTTGGGAGGTTGAGGCAGGAGGATCACAAGTTTAAGGCCAGCCTGGGCAAGACCCTGTTTCAAACTGTTTTAAAAACAGGCTAGGGACATAGCTTAGTGATAAAGTACTTGCCTAGCATGCACATGGCTCTGGGTTTAATCCTCAGTAATTCCCCAGAGGGAAGAAACAAACTATGATTGAAGAAATTAGAATTATAGCAAAACAGCAGCTTCCTACAATGCCCTCAATCCTTCACCTCAGAAGCAATCACTTTAAATTCTTCCAGTTGTTTCTTCTGGCATTTTGCTCTATAGCTCTAAATAATAGAATTTCTTGATTTGTAAACTTTCAGACATTATGTTTTGACTTCTTAATACCAAAAACAAGGCAAAGCAGCATCTACACAAGAAAATACAAATATATTTTTAAAAATCTCCTCAATTGCCTTATTGAACCTACAAAACAGAATCTTTTTTTAAAAAAATTATAATGCAAATTCACTGACAAAATCCATAAATTTTCTGTTGGAACTAATCAACACAATTCAAAGTTCAAAGCAGTGACTTATGGTGCATCAAGCTAAGGCTTAATACTCCTCCTTCCTTTTAGATCTATTTATTCATGAGCTTGCATTAGGTTACAAGTTAGACATGGATTTGGTTTGATTCTTTATGAAAAAGGTTAGTACTAAACATTTCTGAAAATGTTCTGCATTGACTGATTATAAATTAAGCTATTTAAAGTCAAAAGTCTTGCAAGTTCCTTTATAATTTATGTATGTTGTTTCACTTTATAGGAAATTATTTTCATTTTTCACTTGGCATTTAATTAACAAAATTGCACTTCACAGAAAGATCTTTCTAGTATAGCAATAATTAACATGAGAATTTACTAGTTTAAACAAGTCAAATGGAAAAAATTCTTTTGAGACATATAATGAACTAACATACTAACAAACTTAACAGTTATTGTTTCATACATACAAGTGCCTTAACCTACAGGCACATGAAGCTCACAGAGATTTATCAATATGTTGTACATCACAATTGTTGGAAAAAATGTTTATCACTTTAGTTAACAACCAGGATACCAATATAATACACAGCTCCAAGTTTATTAAATGGTATAATTTCCAATCTAGTCAGTACTGACAAAAACAACAGCAAGATTTCTGCTTAGAAAATACTTTCTCTTCCAAACAGGACTTTCCGCACTAAATTCCATTTCATTATGACTACTTGAAACACAACTAAAGTGCAAGTCACATTAAAATATAATTCTTTCCAAGTTTTTAGAGGCAGAGTAAGTAACAGTTATCATAATTTTTCATATAATTTATGTACTCTGCAAACATTTATTAGAATACCCATGTCCCAAGTACTTGGGACAAAATAATGAAGTAGAGCATTTCTATCCTATAATTAAGCGATGTGCTTTATTAACACAAAATATATGTACTACAGTAATATCCTTACAAATACTCAACACATATGGAATGTAAACATTTTCCTTCTTAAAAAGAAAACCAAGGACAACTATAGTGAGAAGCCTCCCCAATGCCCACAGTAAAGGCTGACAAACCTCTGCTTTTAGCAAAGTAAAACCTGTGCTAGGGTTACAATGACATTTATATTTAAGCTGTCTCAAAGGTATAGAATATGAAACAAATCTTTAAACATCTTAAGAATTCGACTGTGGTTCCTGCAAATGCTTATAATAGGGTTATATCATTAGCCATAAGATTTCTTGTAATTTCATAAAACAATGTAGAGGAATTAAAAGCAACTATCTTAAAAGATGAATCATTTGAAGCTGCACAGGAGCTCACAGTCAGCCACAGTTCTTATCTATTTACTCTGAATGACCTTTTTTGTGGGGAAGGGGGACTAGGTAAAGTTGAAATGAAAGGTTTGTGAGACAGAGCACATATTCAGCTATACTATCTGTTTACTTTGGCTGACCTTTTTATGGGGAAGGGGAAGAAAGAGAAGTATCTGCCTGTGGAAATCTCTGTGCTAATAAACATAAGGATCAAAACAGCCCATCAACCACACTGAAGTTAAGACACTGACTATATAAAGGCAGATCCCAGGAGACAGAAAGTGACAAAGCTGAAAAGTATTTCCGTATCTGCTGTTTTGCTACGATTCCAAGTTAACTACAATGCAATTAAAGATCATTTTCCTGCTTATGAAAAATAATAACACTATTTATCTTTTTAAAAATTAAACATTAAATATCATACAATTGGAAGGTATTAATGAGAAACATTTTCAGCAAAAATTCAAAGAAATATAATAAACACCTTACGGCCTTCACCTCACCTATTGTTAACATTTTGCCACCCTTGTTTTATTTCTCCCTCCATATACACTTACAGAACAATGTTTTTGCTGAACCATCTAAAATAAATTGCAGACAGTGTACCTTGGTTGTCTTTGTGATCGTACTAGGTTTTTTTAAAACCAGTTTTGATAAGAAATAGAAGAACATTCCTTTATAGTGATATGGTCCCAGATACAAGGTTTGGAGATGGTAGATGGGAAGGAAAAGGGGAAGAAAACTAAAAATGCATCGTGTGCTAAGTATGGGCCGGGCACAGCCTCCACACACTGACATTTACACGCCGTAACCGCGCTTTACGACGGAGAAGACAAAGGCTCAGGGAGGGGAACTGACTGTATAAGAAATTACATATCTAAGTTAAATGAAGTTACACACTAAATAACCAATAATATATATAAATATAAAATATAAACACAATAATGAAAAACCTAGAATTTTAAACACTATCTTTTTCTTATATCACGCTGCCTCCCCAAGAAATCATTTTTAAACAAATATGCACATAATATATAATACTTTAGAGGAAATATTTAAATAGATTGAAATGAAGCAGAAGTGGTCACTTGGGTATGCATTTGAATAAAATGCTCCACACATAATCAACTTAGGACAGTGTAGCAACCATTGTTCTGGGTCCTTCTGCACCACCCTCGTGAGTTCTGCTTCCCCTCCTTCACCTTTGCAGTGCAGCACAGATTCCTTTTCACAAAACTCCTCAGTGGTTTTAAGCAAGATAATTATTGTACTAATATGCTAGGCAAGGCATGAATGATGAATTCCTCAATTCTCCCTGAGGCACTTACATTTTAAAATAGGAAGCTTACACTTTAAAACTTATTACTATCAGTATTCTCATTTAAAATATCTATTTTTTTGAATACTAAGTATAGGTCCAGGACATTTATAGATACTATCTCATTTAATCCTCCGATCCTTCCTACGAAGCAGGTATTTTTTCCTGTACCTTGACTACTAAATGGTGGAGGCAGACTTTTCCTCAGATCTTACTTTTTCAAAAGCACATGTGCTCACGCACTCTGTAATAGGTGTCTAACCCACAGACGTCCCCAGCCCTCTCCAGAGAGAATGTGGGCACAGAGGGACATGGCTGACTCTAGGTACTTCCCTCCCACTCCACAGACAGAAGACAATAAAAGGCCAAGCTGAAAATGATTACTTTTGCAGCTGAAAAGTAACAATGATTATCTTTACCCTTGAAGATAAAGTTAAAATGGGCCTTAGTTTCACAGAGATGTCTCTCACCCCCATTCTGCCATGGCTGGGGGGACTGATAATAGCCACAAACAGTAAGCCGGCATGTGTGTACGCTAACTCACCAGACCACCCCAACCAGGCTACGCTGTATTTATCTTCATGTCACAGGTAGAAAACTGAGCCATATAGTTTTAAAGTAACTTTCTCAAGTTTAGAGTGGAAGGCAATCTGGCTCCACAGTCCGTCATATCTGGGAATGTACTAGTCCATGACACTCCGCTGAGCGCGTCTCCCCTTACTCCACACCTGGGTCTACAATGGCGTCTCACATTACACTGTACCAGCAAAACTGACGGGCTTAGCGTTCCCGAGCCTTCATCTTTATCATTTCCTCAGTGAGATATACTACTGTCTATTACAATGCCTGGCAGATAAAAGACATTCTATAAATAGGCTTGAATTTTAAAGCACAGCCCAGCTGTGCAGAATTCTGTAACTGACAAGTAGTTTAACAATTCAGACATTAGTATTGCTACTATAGGTAGAGAGAGCTAAGCATAAGTAAGCTGAGGATGACTATAATTTATATCATTGAATTAAATTAAGTGTTTGGTTTGGTTTATTACTACAAAGGACCATGGATATATATATTTTAAAGGCTATAATTTATAAAGGTATCATCAATTTAGCTGGCATGTAATGCCAGCATTCTGTAATTCTTCTGCAAAGGCATGAGGATTGCAAGTTTGAGCGCAGCGTGGGGAACTTACTAAGTGAAAACTTGTCTCACCAAAAAAAAACCCCAAAAAACAAAAACAAAACCATGCTGGGGATGTAGCTTAGTGCAAAGGCCTGTATTAAATCGCTAGTGCAAAAAAAAAAAGTTTGAAGAGTGTTAACTTTGAATTAAATGGACAACTTTTGCTTCAGCAGTATATAAAAGTTGTATCTTTAACTATTTGAGAAATATTTGCTACAAGGTGAAAGAGGAAATGTAGAAGAAATACAATTGTAGCAGGTTTTACCACCATCTGATTCTCACACATACCTGGTTTCCTGATTTCTGTCTATGAAATGACCTAGTAGTATAAACCAAAAGAAGCACGCACAACTCAAATCATGCCTATGAATGACTGGCCCAGCAAATACGGCTTGGCAGGAAAAGAAGTAATCCAATACAGAGTACACCAAGAGAAAGATAACATGCTAAGGTCCATAATAACACCACAAACACGGAATTTACTATGAAACATTTTGGATTTAGTATAATCTTGAATGAAGTTCCGAAAGTACTAATATATAAAGGTGCTCCTCAACTTATGATGGGGTGATAGCCCGATAAACTCTTTGTAAATTTAAAGCACCTTAATTTAAAAATGCATTCAAAACAGGGTTTGCTGGTACATGCCTACAATCCTAGCACTCTGGAAAGCTGAGGCAGTACGATCACAAATCCAAGCCCAGCCTGGGCAAACTGGTGACTTTGTGAGATCCTGTCTCAAAACAAACAAAACAAAATTTTAAAAGAGCTAGGGATGTTGCTCAGTAAAAAAAAGCATTTACTACACCTAACTTACCCAGCTTAGTGACACAACACGCTATAGAAGACTAGCTGTCCCCTCTAAAGATCTCAGGGTGATTGGGGGCTGCAGCCTTGGGCTGCTGCCTGGTACCAAAACATATGGTATTACTACATACTGCTAGCCCAGAAAAACCTGGAAAAGATAAAAATTCCAAGTACAATTTCTGCTGCGTTCCTACTACTCTTAAAGTGGAAAAAACCCCAACTAACCAAATAGCAACAAAAAACCTAAAAACAAACAAAAAACTTAAGTAGAAACAGGATAAGTCAGGGGTGACCTATGATTATGTATATATACTGCTCATCAGCTAAAGTAGTCCTGGTGTTTTTTTTTTTTTTTTATAAAACTTGAAGTTTTTATTTAACGTAAGCCACACTAATAATTTAGAACATGAACTTGTAATTTTGTTTTTCATTACTTAGTGATACATAATAAGCTATTATTCTTTTATTAGATACAATCTATATACACACAGAGACACAAAACTTTCATTTACTAATACTAAAATATTCATGTATCATCAATTTTGATATAATACCCACTGTATGAACTATTTTAAAATACAAGTTTAAAGGTTTAAAAAACTAAACAAAACATAAAATGGAAAACCAAATGTCAATTATATTAATTAGCTTATGTTGTAGTCACCCAGAGTCTAGAGGTAATAGCTGTACGCCAAAAATTAAACAGCTTACTGCTGGTCTTAATTTTCTTTCTGTTAAAATGATTATTCTCACACTTAAAATATCTATCCAATCAAACTTAAAATTCTTCAGGGAATAAATTTAACTCATCACAAGGAATAAAAATCTACTACATGTATCTTTTCTGGCCTTCCCAATCAGTGATCACCACACACAAGTAAGAAGAGACCACTTCACACAGGTCATTAGTGTGATTAATCTTATTGCCGACATGCTTTGAGTTATGAATACACACACATATATGACATATATTCAAACTAAAAGTTTTTCCTATGGTTATTTTCCTTCTACTGTACATTTATTTTCCCTTCTATAAAAGAAGTCTGTGATGATCCTGTATTGGAATACACAACTAGAAGCCTAGTTGTACCTAGTATGGAGGTAAATAATATAAGGTATGTTAAAGCTCTTTTTCTGAAAAATGTTAATCTATAGTTGGGAAGTAATTTGGTTTAAGTTTTTTATTCCCTTTTGGGAAAATATTTACCCATTTGTCAAAACAAGGGTGAATTTCAGGTTTGGAGCTTTTTTGAGTGGGGATAATATTCATATTAATTGAGATAACAGGTAGGTAAATAAGGAAGACCGCCAGAAGGAAGGGAAGAAGTAAAGAATCCCCAATGCCATGATACCTGTTTGGACCCTCAGGCACCTGCGTCCAGCATACCGCTAAAGGTGTTCTCCAAAGAAGTCAGAGAAAGCGATGCTGGGAATTAGCACTCACTGGATATGTGAGCAAGCAAGGGTAAGCCAAGCTCAAGGGGAGAGAAGGAGACTCCACGACAAAGCATAAAAAGGACCAAAGAAGAACAAGAAAAACACAAAGAACATGAAATTTATGGGGTAAGAAATTTCCAGAAGGAAAGTTTGACGAAGTGTAGAAAACAGGAGTGTTACGGTTTGGGGCTTATTTTTGCAGGGGGAACAACATAATACAGGACACATAGTTTGTAAGATTATTTATAATAGTCACCCAAAGGACAATATACAAAAGAGTGCAGGAGATCGGTGCACACACTAAGACCAAGGAAACTAGCCGAGGGGCTAGAACCCACAGCAATGTCCTGCATGAACTCAGGTGAAGGCCTAGAGCTCATAACAGTGCCTCCCACGAATCCGACTGGAAGCACAGCCCACAACAGTATCTCATGCGGGCCTTTTTCACGGATCCATGCTGCAAAGGCCCAAAGGTCAGCGGTGGAATCCAGGAAGTCTGCGCCAGCAGGATGAAGGATCTGTGCTAACAGGCTGAGCGATCTGCTCTGGAGCCAGGAAGTGACACTAAGAACCAGAGCTCCCCTGAAAGGTACCACAGCCATCCTCAGCAACAATGAGGTCCCGAGCTCCTCTGATAATCAAGATGGCCGAGTTCCCATCAGGAAAGCCCACACAGCAAGCTTTTCCAGGGAACCAGCAGTGCACCATCTTCTCCTCTGGAGCCAGGAAATGATGCTCAGAGTGAGGACCAGAGCTCCCCCAAGGTGAACCAAAGCCGTTCTCTGTGCCAACACAGTCCCGAGCACTTTGGAGGATGAAAACAGCCAAGTTGATCAGGAAAGCCAGCATGATGAGCTCCTCCAAAACAACCAGCAGCTCCTTACAGCTTCTATCAGCTCCCACAGCCTCTCTCAGCTCCCAGCAGCTTCCTTTACTTCCCCAAAGCCTTTTCTGCCTTCTCCAGTTCTGCATCTTACGCAGCTGGCAGCGATCCCCAGGCAGGCCTCCCACAGCCAGCACCATGCTCATTCAGTTCAGCCAGGGGCTGTAAGTTGACCGCCAGTCATCCGTCCACTATAAGCAGCAGGGTCCAAGTACTGGCAAATAGGCTGGATTTAGTATTGCAGAGGTCACTCACAGCTTTGATCAGAGCAGTGTCAGTGGAGAAGCCAGTGTGGGTTTAGGAGTAATAGAGACATAGCCACAGGCCTAAGTTTATACACTGTAATGTCTCAGAGCTAAAAATTTAAAATAATTTCTTAAAATAATTAAATTTAAAATTAATAAGTTAACATTAATTGATAAATTTCATATTTAGAAATATTTCATTCCTTTTGAAAACAATTTCTAGGCTAGATTTTGTACTTCATAAGAATCCCTGAGTGAGCATAATGACTGCCAGGAACTCAGTCAATCACAAGTGAGACACTCTGACAAAGCATTTCAAAAGCAGAAGCATAAAAATTTTTTCAATGTAATTAACTCTACTTAATCAGTGATGTTGATCCATTTCATAGGTTCAAATGATATAGGGAAAGATTTCCAAAGTTGACTATCCTGGGACAATGAACGCCCTACAATGGCCCTGATTAATGCAAGCTTTGGGGGATGCTAACAGCCTGGCTAAGAAGGGAAGAGAAACCGAAGACAGGGTTAAAGGAAAAACAGGACCAAAGGGGAAACTGCAAGCTAAGGAAAAAGTCAACAGTTGCAGACTGACGGCACAGGAAAGACAAGAGCTCGCTTCATGGAATGAAGTCACGAAAGCGCAAAGAGTACAAAGGACCAGTAGCACCCGGGCCCACGGGTTCCAAACAAGGAAAAAGAATAAAGAGGGACAGATTTAGATGGGATTTGTGCTTGAAGCCTACAACTTTTTTTTTTAAAGAAAGCATTAAGGTCCTTTGCTGAAAGTACAAGCAATGGGTGGGGGGTGTCTTCAAGGCAAAGGTTGGGGATGCATCTTTTCTAATCACCTTGTGGATTTATGAGGCTAGATATTACTAATTTCCACAGAGACACTCATTTTTTAACAATCGAGTTCCACTCCTGCAACTAGTTCATTTAAATGAATTGGTCACCTAATGAGGAATTGTCTATAGTATGTATATTACGATATTCAGGACAAAGAAATGGTCATGAGAAACACCAACTTGGTGATTTTTCTTTTATTTGCAAAACTCTTACATGCAGTACTATAATGTATAACAGAACATAAAACTACAGTACTGTACAATACAATCAGCAAAAATCACAGTACTGTATAAACAAGGTAACTGCACAAAAAGACCCTAAGGGTCTATAAACAAGGTATGCCGGCTGTAGTGGTACAAGCCTGCAATCCCAGTACTTTAGAGGCTGACGCAAGAGGACTGCTGTGAGTTTGAGACCAGCCTGATGTACACGGTAAGTTCAAGGCCAGCCTGAACTGCACAGCCAGTAGTTTAGTAGTTCTGTCTAAAAAAAACACAAGATGTACAGAAATGTACAAAAAAAAGATGGGTCACAAGTCTATAGAAAAACCCAAGCTCTAAATTATGTAGGGTAATTGTTTATTCAAATGTATTTTTCTTATTTTAACTTCTAGTCTCAGTTGTTCCACATGCTTACAAATACAGCTCTGACATCTTTGATTGGGAAGCACATCTAAGAACCGTGACCTAAGTCAACCCTCAGTCTACAGTGTTGCTCAGAGTTCAGGAAAGACACAAAGCCTTGAATCCTATAGGTGGAGAGAGGCAAAGTAAGACTGTATCAAAAATTATGACTTCTGAGCATGGTTTGGGATCTGTAAGATTGAGAGCAGTGCAATTCATATCCAGTTATATCAAATATTCCTGAAACAAATTTCTATCTACAAAAGTAAGACATTTTCCAGCCGTGTGTTCAAGGGTACTTAAGTTCATATGTAAAATAGGAGTGGTCAGTAAGATAAAGATTGTAGTTACAATTCCGAAGAAGAAGGTATGAATACTCCCTAGGTTTCCCCCTTTATTCAAAAACAAAACACTACAATGGATTTGACTGATAGGACAACCAAATCAGAAAGCCCAGTTTAAACTGTGGATACTGAAAGCAAGATCACCAAAATATCAATACCACATTTCAGTTTATTAAGGCTTCTGGTGAGCAGACACCAAAAAGTTTCTTAAAATCCAAGGACTAGTTTCTACATCCCCAAATCCCTTTTGATTCCATGAGTGACACTACGCGTTAGAGAAGAGTCTAAGTTCCCACTGCATCTTGCTTATCCCGGCCATCCTCTCCCACGGTTTATGTGACAGGTAGGGCATGTGATGTGGTTTCCTCCTGTTGTGCGTGGACTGTTTCCTCCTTCCAACATTCATTCCCTCCTGATGATCTTATCTTTTTTGCTGTGATTTCTTATATTTATCTCCCTTTACATTCTTATAGACTGAATTATCATTAAGTCATTGGCCTTCAAATCTACATATACAGCTCTAACATTCAGCCAATGATCTAGCTCCACAGTTTCAGTGTGGAAATGCTTAGAGTGGATGGTAGCAACTGTCAAATGTTCTTTTAGTCTGTCATGTTGCCACTTTTTGGCTCCCAAGCTAAAAAATTCTATAATCATTTCTTACTACTTTATAGAGCCTATTTAAAAACAAAATAAGGAAAACCAAATCTGGCTATAGTATACTTTTAAATTGAGAGCTGGGAGCCTCAGTGTGATTATATTTCCTACTCTCTCTGCCTTCTTGTATTGGATCAGAGGAGAAAACTAAGTTAGGGCATGTAATTTCTCTCAAGGCATTGTTTTAGTATGTTCCATTAATAGTACATTTTACACAAACAAAGTTAGACAGTTCTTCCATATCAAATACTGACTCAGAAGCACAGAAGGGAGATCTGGGTAATTGACACAGTAGGGCCAATATAGATCCAAAATTCATAGAGCACCCTCACATAAACCAATACCAAACAAGGACAAATAAAACTACACACAAGCCAGGTCTTTGACATACCTATACTTCAAATTACCTATGAGGAGAAATACAAAATAATACCAGTGAGCTGTCCCACATGTCCTAGCTGTAAGCCTTTGTGGACATCAGGCACAATCTAGGAAACACAGAATGAAACAGCAAAGGAACCAGGGTCAGGTCCAACACTGATCTAAAATCTCCACCAGAAAGGGAAGTCCATCCCATGAGTGAGAACATATGGGTACATACGATGCGAGGAGGTGGGCTTAGAAAGTTAACAAGGGAAAAGAAGACTAAAAGGCAGGAAATGTGCATATTATTAGATAATAAATACTTTCAGAAAAGCTGCAAAGATGCAAAGAGTATTTCACAAGTATTTTTAAACCACTGTACCTTACAGTAAAGTCATAGGAGCAAGATGCCAGCACTGAAGCATGAAACGGTGAAAACTTAAAAAAAAGAAAAGAAGTTAGCTATAACATGCTACTCCCTATGGCCAGTCCATAAACATCATAATAAATTGAAGCTTATTAAGAGGTTGTCACTTAAAATTACCCTTTTCAAAACCTTATATGCTTTAATTTGAGGCAAAGATCTTTTGATCTTCTAAGTATCCATTTATAGAAAAATATTTTTACATTCTCCAAAGAAAACCATCCCTTGAGCTTTCTAGAGCTCACTTAGAATAACTATTTTCAAAACACAGCTATTCTTGAAAAATTAAACACAAGTTCTTATTGGCTACGCAAACATAATTCTATAAATATGAGGGATTTGAATATATAATATATACTTGTACAATAATCATAGAATTTACCAGTTCTATGAATATATAACATGATTATTATAATCACATGCATCAAAATAAACATAAATACATTTTAAAATAATTTTTATGTTACCTGTATATTACAGTTAAAGAAAAATGTTATCAAGGACAAAAACTGAAGATTTAAAGCAAGTGACATCTTTAATATAAGTAATGAACATATCATATAGGCCCCCTTTGCAATTATATTTGTTTGGTGTTTGTCTTATCAGCACATTTCTTTTTTTGTAGTGTTGGGGTTTGAACTCAGGGCCTCGAGCATGCTAGGCAAGTATCACTAAGGTATGCCAGCAGCCTACCAGCACTTAACGGTATATATACTTTGCAGCTTGTATTTTCACTATATCACCCTATTTCATTCTCAGAACTACTCTAAAACATATATAGAAAATGATTTTTCAATTCCTAAAAATCTATACACATAAAATTGCCATTAAAAAAATAAAGCAGGCTGGGGATATAACTCAGTGGTAAAATTGCCTAGTATGTGTAAGATTGTGGGTCTAATTCCCAGCACCGCTAGATAGATAGATAGATAGATAAATAAATAACAAAATAGGATATTGTGTCTCCTATGTTGTCTTGTAGCTAATAAAATGTAAAGTATTAATTTAATGGAAATTAGGAATTTTAAAAATAAGAATAACATAATTATCTTGCTGAAACATTAATAAGATACACTTTTGTCTTTAAAAAAAGAAAATTAAAATTGGGAGATGTGACTTAATAAAACGTTTTCCATAATGACTTTGGCAAACTTGCCTAAATAAAAGCTAGGAAACCAATTTAAATCACTCCATAGCCCACATATATTTCTTGAGAGTGGCACAAAAAAGTTACCCATTTTCTGCTGCTTACAGAGTGGATAATTTTCTATACCTGACACATTTGCGAACATTCATGTAAGTCATCATGTGAAAAAAAGGAAAGAATTAATTATCCCTCTATTCCAGTTTCAAAATAGTAAAGAGACCTTCCATTGATGGAAAATTATAAAGAATATGGTACTAAAAGTGGACTACTCTAGTTAAAAAATAATGTTAAAAGGAACAGTAGACTGAGGATGACATGATAAGAAAACTGTTTCATTTAACCTAAAGTACTCAATGTCTACACTGTCCCAGTTCATTCAATAATTATTCAAGTATTTTCTCTAATTTTAGTGTTTAATATTTATTATTACTAATCAAGTAACCAAAACACACACATAAAAATAACCCTAACCCTTAAACACCAAAACACCCTTCTATCTATGCTGCATTGATTATATTTAAATTTCAATTTTTATGGTATGAATAAAAAGAAAAGACAAAAACTTACTTTCACTCTCCTAATAGCATAGCTGTGACCAAGAAGTTCAAACACTGGTTGTTGTACATTCCTTAAGTCCCATCCTCTCAAGCTACAATCAACTGCTCCCGTCACCAGCAAATTCTGAGAAGAATTCAGAAGAACATTAAGCTTTGATTTCTTTGCCATTAGGCAAAACCAAGCCTTTCCAGCTAGAAATAAAATCTGTTTCCTGATAATTATTTGAGGAGTCATTCTTGAGAAGTTGTACAACAATTATGGAAAGGAATCAAAACAGATATTAAACAGTCAAAAACTTAATATAGCTTGAGAGGAAAGCAACTCAATATGCTTTAAGTATATGATGGAATACTACACAAAAGAAAAAACACATAGTCCCGAATAGCACTGAGTTTTTCAACTTACCTTTAGCAGTAGGAGTAAGTACATGTGAGATTAAGATATATGACAAAAGGGCCCCCTTTCTCTTTAAAAGGTTTTCAACATGCTCTGAGATCTTACCAGGAGTCCAAAAGTGAGAGGCCTGCTAATGCAGGACTATTTGAAAAAGCAAATGTTATAAATTAAATGTTTGTATTTTTCTAAATCATTGTTCCCAACTCTCTTGGACCTCGTCTTAATTCAACAGTTGATCAGACCCAAGAATCTATGGAAATAATGGCGAATTTATAGCTAATAGTCAGATTTTACAAATTTGGCTATCTAGAACCTGAAGTGGACTCAGAGTTTTTGGCTGAATAGGTCAAGTGTTGGATCTACACTCATATCAATGGGAGCAGCAATTCAGTATCTGAATATGTTGGGCTTTAATATGAACTTATTTAAGGAAAAGTTTCAGTGACTTATAAACAAGATTTTTAACCATAATCAAGTACATCACAGGGTCTTTTTAGAATTGAAAGTATAAACACAGAGGCCAAAATTTAATTTTCCTAAAAGGAAAATTCCTTTGTGATGGAAGATATTGAAAGCCATTTGCATTGGTGTTTTTATTTAGATCAAGTATTATTTCCAAATATGTACTATATTTTATTTAAAGAATTCTGCCGATGCAGTATTATCTTAACTTTCATTAATCTAAAAAGGAAGGGGGAAAATAAGGCACACATTTTACTTGTTTTTCACTCTCAAGAAACCACCTGAAATACATAAGTACTTAATCCATTGCTACCTCTAATTTATATGTTTGTATGGTTACCTGAAGCTTTGCAAAAAGTTACACATAGACACTGTTACATTACAAAAGCATGAAAATTAGGCTTACAAAGGAAGATGAAACAAAATATTTCAAAAACTGATAGACTGTCAAGTTAAAAAGCAAGTTACAAATAGTTCAGCAGCCTGACTAGGAAAGTGAAAAAGAAATCAAAGCGAAAGATGACACAAAGTGGTGGGTCAAGAATGATCAAGAAAAGATATTACATAAACTGTACAACAGTTCCTCAGAACAAACAAGTAAGGCTGCACTGCTGAACTTTTGAGAATTTATTTCCTATTTTGCCTGTTTTTGAGTACTTAAATCCAATTATTAATGCTAATGTAGGTCAGTCACAATCATTAGTTAGAAATGAAAGAGACTCAATTTAACTTAATGGGCCAGAAACGTCACCAAAGTCCACATAAATAAAGATAAATAAAATCTTGAACATTTCAGCACTGTGCAGCAGCGCAAAATGGGTCCACACGCTGTACCTCATTGTATTTACACCAGTCACAGCTCAAAATTTCTGCCTGATGTGCTGGAATCGCAATTCTGACTCCTGCTGCCTTCATATCCCAAATTCTCAGAGTCTGATCACCTGGTAAAACAAGAAGACATGGTCACTGCCCGTGACACCATGTGGATGCTCAATGACCTCATAAGCTCAAAATAATAAATCAAGTAGAAATACTTTCACTATGAAGGATACTGCCATCTTTCATATATTTGTATGTACATATGTATGTATGTATGTATTTGTGTGTGTGTGTATACAAAGAGTCCACCAAAAAATGTAGTACCAAATGTCTGGAAGCTCATGGCCACCACTCTGAGCATCTCTTGTAACTGTAGAGCCCAAAGGTTAACTTGTATAAATATGATCTCAATAAATTTAGTATTAAAACATTTATACAAGTTTTTTCCTTTCCTGATGTATACATGTTTTGGCAGACTTTCTCTCTCTCCCTCACTCCCTCTCTCTCTCTCCACACACACACACACACACACACAATCTTTTTAAAGCCATAATAATTTTTAAGAACTACTAAAAATGAAGGACTGTCAAGTGCAGCGGTGGTGCATGCCTATAATCCCAACTACTCCGGAGGGTAAAGTGGTATGTTTTGAAGTCATTCCTATCTCCCCTAATAATAGCTAATATTTATTGAGTGCTTCCTATGTGCTAAGTACTATTTTAATCTTTTCATACATATTGATTTTTTATAAAACGACAATAATTATATGAAACAGTGCTAACTGCTATAGTACTTTACAAATGAGGAAACTGAGGCATATGGAAATGAAATAATGCACTTCTGGATACTAAGTAATAGAATCAACCAGAAGCAAAACTCACATAGTCCAGGTTCCCAGCATATGCACTTTACAACTATATTAGGCTGTCTCCTATGTTGTCGGGGCCAAATGCTAGTCAATGCTTGCTGATACTTTAGAAATTACTCTTTTTTCTATGTTACCTTTTCGGTAGTCAAACAGAAAATATTTTCTTCTCTCTCTCACCTATACACACAGTGGATACCTAGCCAGATTTTGCCAGCATGATTTTAGGAACAAAAACTTACTAATTACTACAGACAAAGTTAAAATTTGTATTGTATTTCCAATCTCATTTCTCCCCCGATGCCCAGGTCAGAGGCCATCACAATCACGAATTCGGTATGCATGGCTTTAGTATGTGTTTTTGTAACACAGTACTTTTGCTACACTTTCATGGATCATAAATATGTACTACTGCTTTGTGTGAAGCTTTTTCTTTTTTAATTTAAAAACACCACCCTGGTACTTTATAAAAGGCTGAAAAACACTTTGATAGATGAAAGAAACTAATATTTTTGGATCTAAGGACAGTAGGGATGACAGGAAGGATGAGTCTGGATGTACCAACTGGAAGTAGTTCTGAATTGGTACAGGCTGGTGCTTCAGGTATCTTCAGGGGCCCTAGAAACATTCCCTGTCTTTGGCTAGCCACTGGCCAGCAGAATTTGTTTCAGAGTTCCAAACAGCTTTGATGAAATGATCTTTCTTGAAATTTCCTAGACTTCAGTACCCACAGTAAAGTAACATGGATGTCTGGTGGCCAGTCTGCCCAGAAACACCCTTGTTCCAGGAACAGTGCAAGTCTTCCTTACCAAGAGATTCAAAAACGACCCATGGCTCATCACAGGCCCCGACTACAGCCCATAGGTCCAAAGATGACTATCTGGGATTTTTCAGAGCTGAAAAAAATGGTAATCCCTCTCATACAGAATGTACTAACCATAACACTCAGGAGCTTCTGGTGGCCATGTGTGCCAGGTTGTGCAGAAAGCCAGCCTGCAGGGTCAAGTCACCAGCCAGGGACAAGTCCAGGCAACAGACACAGAATGTGCTCAGGGAGGCTCAAGAATTCCTTCTCTTTCCAGAACATGCTTTTCATGTCAGAACAACGTAGTTCTATCATTTGCAGGCAAAGGAGATACTTACTCTTATGGGATTCTTCCCAGTTTGCCATCTCTAAAAAGGCCAAGCCCCAGAGAAACACATTTGATTCAGCAGGGGACTCCATTAAAGCACATGAAACACCAAAGTGATGCTCAGTAGCTAAAAACTGGTGTCTAATACTAGGTCTGAAACTGTGAAATCTGCTATAGCTATGATTAAAGAGCACTGTCCAAAGGCCAATGAACTTGAGCTCACCTCATAATTACCTTATCTGAGTATATAAATCAATATAAAGCACCAGCAAGTTACAGTGAGTGCGGATTAGGGGATTATGTAAGTTATTTTAGCACTAATAGGGACGAATCACAAAACCTAGTGTTGAGCAAAAGCAAGCAGACATGGAGCATAAATGGCAATGGTAACCTATGCTATGAGAAAGGAGACGTGGCCATGCCGCTGGGCAGGGTAGTAATTTGAAGAACAGGAGCAGGTCCTGAGGTGCAATTCTGTTTCTTGATCCTAGTCTGCTTACACAGATGTTCTTACTGTAGAAATTCATCAAATTGCACAGTGTTTTACATGTGTATAAAAGATTAAACAACACAACAGAGATTGGGTGGGTGGTTATTCTATTTTTCTGACATAATATTTTGGTTCTACAACATCACATTCAAGTGACAAATTTTTAGAAGCCATAGCTTACATTGTTCCCTCCTGCAATTAACCCAAGTGACACAAAAATATGAAGACTGTTCTGTAGGAACTAAGAATTCCAGTTCTTTGATAGCCATTCCTATTGTACATATGTGGTACTTTGCCCTCACCATTCTGGTTCCCAGGTAAGAGAGAATCTTTCGGCCAAATGGTACAATGACTCACTCAACTCTCTCAGACATTAGGACATCTGTAATCTTTTTTTTCCTTTAAATCACATCTTCTACATAACTGGCCTTTCATTGCCAGCCAGACATTTATCAGAGCCCTCTGATGGTACCACAGGCCCACCTGAATTACCAGCTTCTCTTATCAGCTGCAGACCTGCAACTGGCAGAGCCAGCCGAATAGGAAGTTCTGGCTGTTTTTATATCTGATTTCAAACTGCAGCAAGAGGAAGTTGGGTAAGAACAATGAGTATAAACAGCCTAAAACTGTGAAGCAAACTGCGTGCCAAAAGGGTACTTCTGGGCCTCAATAATTTAATTGAAATGCCAGATGCCTATCAGATGTAATATGACTTTTCTTATACCATAGTAGAATGAGGTTTGTTTTAACCACTGGCTGGACCCCACACATTCAGGCATGGCTATGACTTATGCAATTATATGGAGTCTGTAATAGCAGTAATTTAGTTTTCATGGTTCAAAAGAAAGTTTATTTCATATTAATCTTCTTTATATAAAATGTTTGAATATTATTCCTTTCTGTCTTATTTAATTTAGGAATATTAATTCTGTACAATTACAACTACCATAAACTGCACAAAACATAATGTCCTTCAAGAACCCTGTTAGAGAAGTATGTATACCTAGATCTATTTACTAAAAAGTTCTCCCTTTTTGGTCTTAACTTTGCTAGTAATAAGAATTTTGGTTCTAGATTTGCAAATACAGTATTATAGAACCTTTAAGGTGACTAAATTCTTGGAGTAGCCTAAATACTATATTGTCACATACATATTATCATGTATATTATTGTCATATACAAATTGTTACATATTTAATGATATATATGTCACCAGGTTAGACATAAAAATACATCTTGATTTTCTATCATAAAAACTACCATCAAAAATAAATATTTTACAACCTTGGGTTCCATAACCATAAGCTTTGCAGTTGGTATTATTTTTATGTAAAGATCATGGTATGTTTTACAGCAAGTCCTTGTCTGTAAGCAACAAGACAAAGCAAGACAATTATTTTTAAAGACTAATAACTCACAAAATAAAAAGAAACTAAAGAGTACTCCAACTACAAAACCACTTCTCTGAACCTAACACTGAAATCACTCTGGGTTTTATAAAAGAGGGATGAATATATCCCTACCAAAACAAACATGGAATTCTCTTCACTTCAGCTGAAGTAAGGTATTAATTTGGCATTGCAAACAGAGCTACTCCACAGACTAGTGCAGTGCTGCTCAAATCAGGCTGGCCACCTGACTCAGCTGTACTTTAAAAACACTTCCCTAGAGGCACTTTGATTCAGCAGCACTAAGATGGAGCCCAGAGTTCTGCTGCTGTTTAAGTTCCACAATGACTCTGATGACTAGCGGGTTTTAGAATCACTGGACCAGTATGTTACTGCACAACTGCACATTCCAGATTCTGTCTAGAGCAAACTACTTTCAACCTTGTTCCCAGACTCTTGGTTCTTGGAGCAGCACTATTCATTTCTGCAGCACACATGCAATGCCAAGGCCATCCCAATGTACTTTAGAAATGAGCTCTCTCCTCATCCCATACCTTTGCCTCCTACTGCTCATCTCCTAACACTTACTTGTTCAGAAATTGCCAGCTTATTATCATTTAGTGTCTCTGCTCAGCCAGCCCTGACAAGCTGAGGTGTTTCCACAGAATGCTGAGCACTCATATGATAAAAAGAGGTGACATTTCCCAGGCCCTTACTGTGTCACAGTGTCCTACATGTACATGAACTCAGTCATAGTCAAAACTCCATGATGTGGATATTATTATCACCTGTATACCACAGCAATGGAAGGACAGAGGTTAAAGAGCAAAGTCACACAGCAGTGGAGAGAGCTGTGATTTGAAGCAGCCCAGCTGCAGAGTGCATGTCCCTAACCACTGTACTGTAGAACCTCTCCTTCAAAGGACTGTACACGCCTTATCCTGAGCTTCTGGTGTGTTCTTACGTCTCTATCTCCCTGGACTACAGGCACTGGAGGGCAGGAACTGTCTTCTTCCTCACTGAATAACCAGTCCCCCGCAAATGATGAGCATTCGATAAACACCTGACAAACAACCTGACCATGTCCCTCTCAACAAATAAAATGAACTTAAATATGTTTTCAAAGTTTTAGTAAGATAGTTACTTCCCTATATTGTGTAATAACAACAAAAAATATTTTAATGTTTGGCTGTGAAATGCACTGAGCTACATAAAAGAATATGTGAAAACAAGACAAACCCAATCTGCTAAATATTTCGTTTCCTGCTAATGGATTACATAGCTTGGTAACCAATGTTCTTGACTCCTTGGAAATAGCTAAAGTACAATAAAAGTTTCAGAGATTACTTTTTACTCTACCACAATTCTTTCAATATTTTTACAGAATGGAAGAGAAATTTAATTTTTTTTCAAATTTATGAAGTAAGCTACTACTTTAAAATCACCATGAAGGAGTATTTCAAGAAAATGACAAATGTTTCATAGATCAACCTTCTAATATATTATTTTCTCAATGGCTTTACTGTATCCAATTTCATAAGAAAAGCTTTTTTTTTTTTAAAGCTTTCTTGTTTTGTTTAAGAAACATATTTTATAGCTTATAGTTCTAGGGTTTGATCCAGTCATCAATCCTCTCTGATTTTAGGGGGGTATCTGGAGTCCCCTCTAATGTATTTTAAGCCTGAAATGTGCAACCGACTTAACGAGTACCAGTCTTCTCAAATCCGCTCACCTACTTCCACCTTAGCAGGGTTCATTCTTCCCTTTCCTCATGGAGCTGGGACACAGCCCTCTCCCGTCCTCCACGCCCAACTGCAGTGGCTAAACTAGGCCGGAGTCAATCAGAACGTTAGATCTCTCTCTCCCCCAGGCACCATAAGGAAGGTCAGGATAATCCACATGGATTCAGCAAAACCAATGAGAGAAAATAAAGCTTTTGTGGGAGTTTGAGAGGGAATCTCTTAGGTTTTCCTACTGGACACAAACTAGAGAGTAGATAGGGGTTGTAGCAACTGCCATCTTGCCATCACCTGTACCTGATACTGAAACCAACACAACAGGAGGTAGAGCTCACACCCAGCCACGCCTCTACAGCCAGATCTAATTCCAGACTTTTCAACTGCATGAGCAAACAAATGACATCGTTTAATGCAGTTTCGTTCAGATTTTTTTACTATTAATCAAAGGGATAAAACCACTATTTATATTTATACCATCACACAAGATAATAATGTAATTAAATATACAATCTCTTCTGTGAAAGTAAATGGTCATTTCATTGATAAAAGACTTACATACTCCACATGCACACTATAAAGTCTAAAAAGGTAAGTGCTGTAATTACACTGCTAATTCTATAGTTAATCTTTTTCTACCCATCTTATACACTGAATATTCCATATGCATTATCCAGAGTCAATATTACATACACAATGCCACACAAAGGCCAGTGTAAACGGAAGAGGTTTGCATGACTCAGCCTAAATAAAAGGCTAATACACATAATTCTGCCTGTTGTTTAAATAAATGCAGCTGTATTAGTTCATGATTCTATTTCTAGATTTTATATTTGGTCATAGGCATAAAAAGAACAACTATTAAAAACAAGTGAGGATGGGGTAAGAGTGTCCCTCGGGGTTGGAGTGAGTGTTTAGCAGACAAAAGGCCCTGGACTCAACACCAGCAGCTCCCCCAGAAAGAAATTAAAGCAGTTTTACACTTTATATTATTTGTTAAAATAAAAACAAATTTATATGCAATAGAAAAGTGAAAGAATGTTTAAAAATCTATCAGCAGTTTAAGGCAATTTACTTACCAATACTTTTCCAAATAAGTAAAATTAGACTTATTATTAAATTAAATTCACTGTGAGCACTGCCCTTTGGAGCCCCCAGCAGACATGCCCTCGCTGCTTCCCTGGGAGGGAAGCGCGCTCCTGTTCCCTGAGAAGGCGGATCTATCCTAAGCCCCAGTTTCATGCAGGGTCTCAAGCGACCCCTCTGAAACTACAGTAAAGGATACAAGACCAAAGGGCATCCCTCCCTCTGAGAAAATGTTCTTTATGTCAGTCTAATGTACGTCTTCACAAGAATTTTCATTCAACTCCTGCCAACAATGGTAAAAATACAAAGTGGTAAAATTATAACTATTAAACTATCATCATTATATAGTTCTGATTCACTACAAACTATGCATCTTACAATTTCATTTTCATTAAGTTAAAAGTAGAAAAGTTGATTAACTCAAATTATTTACACAGGTTAAAGGGTTAATTAATTCTAATTAAGTACATTAATATTTCTTCCAATTACTGAGTATACGCCCTGCCTTGCGATTAGCTGGGTCACAGAACAATAAAAAATCAAAGTAAAAAAATCACTCTTAGAAAAGGAAATGTGACTAGAAAAAGTGTTAAGCGGCCTCGTCCCAAAAGACTTGCTATTTTGGAAAAGATTTAATTCAGATTATAGACAAGTAAGCTGACTCAGGTAACTTAGAAATGTTTTAAAAATAGTAGTATTAGTTTTCTTTCTAGAAAATAAGCTGTTAATTTTTGTTACAGTCAAAGTGGTTCTTAAATTAACTACGCCTCCACACAAAGATAACGTCATTATTCACTATAAAGACCTTGTAACATTCCACAATCTGAATGTATATGCCTATATACAATTTACCTGAAAGTTTCTGTTTGAGTATCTTCAACCAACCAAATGATTTTTCTAAAATTCAGGTAAATTTGGTTCTTTTATTTTTTAGAGTGAAAAATAAGAAAATAAAGTGCTGAAAAGGGTTTCTCTGACAGTACATTTGCTGGGGAAACCACTCAGCGTAAGTCGACAAATCACAGCATTGACACAGTTTATTAGCAAGAAAGGAACACTTATCCTACCTGCTACCTGTCTTTGGATGTCGGTTAATTACACAAGAAGACAATACTAGATACACACTACCTCCTCCCCCGCTTTCTCCTCCCTTAAGTAACTGTGCAAAAGAGCTTCCAATTCTTTATCTCCTTTTATGGTTCTCTACCAGGGGTCAGCAATGCATTTTCTACAAAGAACTAAGACAGTAAATATTTTTGATTTTGAGGGCCATTAGTTGTCTGTAACAGCTACTGAATTTACCACCACCACGGGAAAGCAGCCGTAGATAATACGTAAGTGGACAGCCGTGGTCACGTGCCGGTAAAACGATTTGCGGAAACTGTCCGCCATTCTAATCTAAGGGCACTGGCTTGTCCACCTGCGCTCTGTTCTAAAGTCTCAAAGCAATTCACTTCTACGTTCTCCCTCCTCACCCAGAGTAGCGGTCTGTCATCTCTCTTTTCTCCTTCTCCCACCTTCAAATAAATTGTTTTATTTAAGTAGTAAATAAAATAAAAATAAAGGTTCTTCTACCTAGTTTGTCCTGGGTGTTCTGATGTACTGTGCTGGCTTTAGCCATTGACACGGTATTTATTACGAGGCAATTTTTCTCAGCTCCAAACTAAACCTGCTCACTGATAAGCCCACATGTGTGTCTCATAGGTTTAAGACTTTTTCTAAAACAAAAAGATTTTCTTTTTCAAATGTATTCCTTTTCTCAGTTATGATATTTCCATCCACAGATTTGTCCTTACCAAGAAAGGAGGAGTTATTCTTTAGGAGTTAGACTCACTGAAAAAAAGTACTCCAGGTCTCAGCTAATTCTTGTCAAGAAGTGGGTAAAGAATGAAAAGATCTTAGAACGTGAAAGCAAAGTAACACGCTCCCATTTTCTCCGAATCTAGGGGACACAGTGCCACCTAATGGAAGAGACAAAGACACTCCAGTATTTTTGGTAATTTCAGAATTATTTACCTGAGGCTGAAGCAAAACAACCAGGGATGTGGGGAGACCAGATTGTGCTATAAATGACACTCTCGTGGCCTCTAAAGGTGCACAGAGCCTTCCCAACAGCTGGGTCCCACTACAAATAAACAAACATGTCAGTTACCAGAGGTAAATTTAAGTATGTGCTCTTCTATATATTGTATCTATTCACATAGACATACCGAAAGTACTTTTGGGGGACCTACTTTTAAATAAAGTAAGGTGGTCTTTAAGGGGCCAAAATAATCAGTGCTAAGCTAATTTTTAGTTCATAGCCCAAAGACTAGAAAATGTTAAATTCTAACTACGGTTTTAATATATTACTTGGAGAAATTAACAGTTCAGTTTTAAAGCTACAGAAGGGTACGATGGAAAAGAAAAAAAAAAAAACTCAGCAGAAGCGCTAGAGAAAAGAACATTTATTTTCCCATTACAGCGATGCTGACATACCACTTTGACAGTCTGGTCCCATGAGCCAGAGACCACAAGCTGTTCACCTCTGGTTTGGCTCCAGTCAACACTATAAACCTGCAAACATTTTAATGGGTTGAGAAAGCAAAATAGCATCAAGTTCAGTATTACATTTCATCTCTTATAACAGTGATAGCAGGTAGAATAACTAACTTACTTCATGGAAACGTCAAATAAAGTCCTATCCATCTCAGCATTATGTCTGAGAAATGGAAAGGTGATCCTGTCCATTCACCATGCCTATTCCTTACAGATAAGACTCTGTCTGATTTAATATAATTCTACAGATTACTTTCAAACCTCCTTCACTAAAACAAATTACACCTGTTTTTAAACCTATAACAAATCACTATTTGCAGCACGGTGAAGAAATATCAAAGCAGATTAAAAGTCAGGATTCAAAAAACGTTGCCTTGTCAATGTTTATCAAAAAGCATTAAAATCCGATTCATATCCCTCTCTGGCCTTTCTTAGCAAAATCTTATAAGAAACAGGTGATCCTTTCAGCTTTCTTAATAAGCAACTTAAGTTACCCAATGCTGCTATTCCAGTGTATGCTTCAGTGCTTCCAGTGAACCACTCAAATGAGCTATTTGAAACTTACAGGAATATTTTTCATTCTGTCATTTTACAACAGATTATATACAGACCATTACTATAAGCTGCACGATGTGATGGAAACATAAGGTGATTATTTAAGTTTTGTTTGTTTTCTAAATTTGTTATACTACAAGACTCACTGTCATTAACCTCTCTCAAAATACTCCCCGGCCTTTGAACACATGTACACTGTGCTTGCCAAGTTCTGAAGCAGTTCTGGAAGTCCTCTGTCAGGCCTTCAGTCACACTGTCACAGCTGCCTTGATCTCTGAATCAACTCAGAACATCTACCGTTCATGGTCAATTTGACTTTGGGGAAGAGTCAGAAGTCCTGTGATACCACATCCATCCAGTATATAAAGTGGATGAGGACACACTGCAGTTTTTCACCAGCCCGCCCTTCCCTTGGATGGCGCTCAGCAGCAGCATTCACTACGTTTGTTATTACACCTCATAAGGACATTCATGAAAGCAGACCTACACAGCGGGGATGTAGCTCAGCTGCATAGAGACTGCCTGGCAAGTGCATGGTCCTGAGTTCGATTCCCAGTTTCAAAATAAAAGAAACAAGCCAGGTGTGGTGGTGCACACCTGTAATTCCAGCACTCAGGAGGCTGAGGCTGGAGGAGTTTAAGACCAGTCTGGGATATAAAGTGAGCTCAAGGCCAGCTTGGATTGCCATCAGTTTGAGGCCAGACTGGACTGCAGAGCAAGACCCTGTCTCCAGACCAAAAATAAAGTGGCAAGAGCCATGGGCCAAGTGTGTCTGAAGTAGGGATAACATTTTGAGGGAATTAATTGTAATGGGTCTTTTACTGTAGTACACTTTTTAAACTTAAACATTTACTGCATATATATCGTTACCCCATGTGTGCATAAATGTACTTTATGAAAATGGTACTGACATGGACTGAGTAGATGTTGTTAAATGTGGTCAGCCAGCAAGTTATTCTGAATCATGCTATAATCCCAGCACTTTGGGAGGCTAAGGCAGGAAGATCACAAGTTTGAGCCCTGCCTCAGCATCTTACCAAGACCCTGTCTCAAAACTAAAAATTTTAAAAACAGCTGGGGATATAGCTCACTACAAAGACCCTGGATTCAGTACTTATTATTGCAAACAAAACAAAAACAAAAAACTCTAGCCCCACACAGATGCAAGAATACAGGAGTGTGGGCTGGCTACAGCTTAAGCAAAGGTACTTGCTCTCCGCTGCCCAGGGCTATGCTGAGCCGTGTTAGAGTCTAAGAAGAAAAAAACCAGTAACACTGATGCTGCATTCATTTAAAATTCCAATGTTTTGTCACTTGAGTATCAAATCTAAAAAAGTCAAATTTAGAGAAAGAGCATAGAATGGTGCTTGTCAGGAGCTCATGATGGGAAGAGAGGGAGATGTTGGCCACAAGGACAAATTTAAAGTTAAGAGTTCTAGGGTACAGCACGGTAACTGCAGTTAGTAACTATGCACTGAACAACTGAAATTTGCAGAGAGTTGGTCTTAAATGTTCTCATCACACACGCACATACACAAATGGTAACTATGTCAGCTGATCAGTTAACTAGTTTATGTGGGAATCACTACTCAAGGTATATTTATCTCAAGAAACTACATTGTATACTTTATAAATTTTAATTGATCAATTATAATTCAATAAAGCCAGAATTTTTAAAAATAAACTTATTAATTTTTTCCAAAAAAAATGAAAAAGGAAATTTTATATTTTGTTCACCACTGATCTTTTACACTGTTACTTTAAAAACAGTGCATTTGCAAAGTTATCTTGATTATAAAAGTGGGGACAGGGGCTTACATTTTTGCAGCCAAGTCAATGCCTCCCACCCCCCCGACCCTCAGCTTGGTCCTCCTGCTGCCCTCTCCATGTGAGACAGAAGAGTGGCTAGAACCGTGAAGGAATCACACCCTAGCGGCAGAGGGCAGCTCATGAAGGAAACAGAAGGGAGAAAACTGCGGGACAATCTGTTAGTTAAGGATGGAAAAACATAGGTTTGGAAGCAACCATTGAAGATCTTGAGAGATCTTAACTTACATACACTGAGTTTGGAATATGGAAATAGCTAATATGAACAGCACTTGAGCTGAAGCTTTGAAGAGCTCACAGACATGGAGGTATTTGGGAAGGCAGCCGAAAAGAGAAGCCTGGGTTCCACTCTCCCGACCTCAAGCCAGTTCGCTCACCTGGTCAACAAACATTTAGTAAGTGCCTGCTCTGTACAAGACAAGGAGGGGACAGTAGACAAGACCTGCCCTCGTGGATCTTACATTTTAATAGAAGAAGATGCCTATAAGTAAATGTATAACTTCAAGTTGTGATTTTTTAAGACCACAGAAATAAAGCAGAGTAAGGAGGCAAGAGCATGGTGTGCTTTCTCAATACAAGGGTCAGGGAGGACCTCTTAGAGCTCTGAGAGTCATAGCAGACTGGCGCGCTGATCTGAAAGGCACCACACCAGGTAGAGTGAACGGGAAACTCTGGAAGCAGGAAACAAGCTTACCATATCTGTGGAAACGCAAGGGCATCGATTTAGAAATCACATCCTGAAGGGCCATGGTTAAGAGTTTGTCTGTAATCTGTCGGAAGAGGCCACAACCATCAACCAGTTTAGATTGTAACATCCTTCTATCTGCTTTCCCACAGATTCCCGTTCACTTCTAGTCATCCTCCATACCGTACAAAAGTAATGTATAAATCTGTATAAAGATTGATGCACACAGCCTTTCATAGGTTTCATATTATGTGGCTCCTGCAGCGCATCATCTTCACTCAGCATTGTGGGATTCATCCATGTTGATTTCTATTACTCGAAGGTCAAAATTATGCAAAATCATACAGTACACGGCTTAATAACATGTCCATATATGGTAAAAGGAAAAAGACAAGCAAAGAAAATATAAACAGGAGATTGAGGACAGTGGTTACTCTTGGGAAGAAGGATAAAGAGAGGGAGACGAAGGAAGGATTAGAAAGGGCTAACCAGAGACTCCCAATTTCTTAAACTAGATGACAAACATGCAGTGTTCAATATATCATTTAGTATCTTACATATATTTTATTTGGATTAAATGTTTCATTGCAAATCTTTAGAATGTGCAGTGTTCTCCCACCATGGCCGGTGCTGACCGCACCAGGCCTACAGCCTCCACCCTTCAACTTCTGGGGTGCTCTTCGCCCGGCCCTTCACGCCTGACTAGTTCACTCCTACTCTTCTTTCACACTGAGGACGCCCGCCCCGCCCTTCCTACACAAGATCCCCTCTACAGCACTATGCTCACGTGCAGCACTGAGAACATTATGTATCAGACAACAGCAGCTTCCAGCTCCCTGCCGGAGAGTGCAAGGACGCCAGACCACCAAGAACTTGCCTGACCTGCCCACCCTCCATGCTAGGTTGAGTGCAGTGCCTTGCACACAGTAGAGTGAACGGAAGTCCTTGGAATGAATAAAGGAACAAAGAAACAAATCTGAGGGGAAGCACATCTTGGTCTACCCTTCCTTTCCTTCCCTAGTCCCAGTTTCCCCCTCCACTCCCAATAAACAGACAAGGAAAATAGTCAGTTAAATATAGAAGTGAAAATGTTCACAGTACCTGTTTTAAAAGCAGGTGCTCTAAAGGCCTTCTTACGAAATTATTCATGGAGTGCTGAAGAAAATTTATTAGGATAATGCAAAAATGAAAAAAACACTAAAAAGTATTTTGTGCTGTTTTATGAAATCTGAACTTCATCAAAACCAGTTTGAGAAGACAAATTTTACTATCGAAACTAATTCCCAAAAAGCTCATTTTTAATTGGCTATAAATTAGTGTCTTTTTAAATTTGGTCTATTTAAATAAAACGTATCAAATAAAAAATATGCCCAGGATTTTCATACTTTTCTATATTGATGCAAACAAAGGGATACAGACTTTTATTACTGAGTGATTAGAAATGACTACTTTAAATATGAAACTTCAATTCTGTAATTCATTACGGAAATTTAAAAACATGTATAAATGCACAGAGCACAGTCCAATAAATCCCCAGGTACCTATTACACCTCCATAGCTATCAACATTTTGCCCATCTTGTTTCATCTGTCCATTCCTGATTGACTGTTAGAATATTTTAGCATCAGGCCTTTTCACTAAGTACTGCAGCAGATAAGCATTTTTTTCTTTTTATGTTAGCACAGGGCCATTCGCATCCCTAACAAGATTAACAATGGCCCAATGGCCCCTCAGGAGTGTCTAATAGTATATATTCATATTTCATTGTCACAAAAAATAGCTGCTTTGCAGGTTGGTTTATTTTAATCAGTATCAAAGCAAGATCCACATTTTTCACTTAGTATTATGTCTTCCTCTTTTAAAATTTTTTTATTTTGAGACAGGGTCTCTCGGAGTTGCGCAGGTGGGACTGGAACTTGCAGTTGTCCTGCCTCTGCCTCCCTCAGGGCTGGAATTACAGGCATGCTCCAACGCACCCACCTCCAAGTCTCTTCTAGTCTAGGATACCCTTCCTCCTGCCTCTTTGCTTTTTCTGTCCCCTTTCCTGTGACATTTCTTTGTTGAAGAAACCAAGTTATTCATCCTGTAGAATTTGCTACATTCTCGATTTGGCTAATTGTTTCCTTGTGGCAGTATTTAGCATCTTCCTCTACCCTTCCTATTTCCTTTAAATTGGAAGTTAGATCTGGAGGCTTAATCAGATTTCAGTTCAATTTTTTTAGCTTCCTATTACATTAGGAGGCATATAATTTCCGACTGACCCACTTCTAGTGATCCAAGATTGTTCAGAGAATGTTTTGATCTTAAATTAATGGTTTTAGCCTCCGCAGAAGACCCTCGCCCCCAGTCATGATTTCATTAGGAGCTGCTGCTGCTGATTTTCAAATTCTGTTAGTACTCCTGCATACATTAGCTAGGATTCTGTCATAAAGATGTTAAGCAACTTTTGATTACTCCAAAGTAGAATTCATATAGAAAAGGCAAGATAAGTGCCTTGATTCTGTATCCATTTTCAGGATGAAGTGGTTGTCTAGTAATCTTTAATGTAATGATTTTCTAATCATCACAATTTGATGTAGAGTGAAAATACAGCTAAGTGTGTACATATGCCGTGTTTCAGTTCATATTATCACTCTTTATGATGTTCAAATTGCTCCATCTTTGGCCAGCGAGAACTCCTTCCAACTGCTCTTCTGTATTCTGGACATGTCTCTATCAGCCTCTCAGAGCCTTCTTGCTTTCTAAGCAGTCTTGACCCTGTATTGTATATTTGCCACCCAGCCCTGGAATAAATGATTCTCCAAAGATCACTGCTCCTTTTGGAAGGAGACAGTGTTTAGAAGCCATAATCTAGACACTAAGGACATTCACTGCTACTGAGTTGTCATTACACCTAAGTCTTCACACTGAAAAGTACCACATATATATATTAGACAGAGAAAAATAACTCATGTTTATGGAAATTCCCATCCAATTTTACCTTCTTTGTTCCCATATCTCTTTTCTCCTACATTAAAACTTTTGGTTTCCAGACATAATTACTGTTAAAGTTTATCCTATTAGATACATACAAGAGTTCTAAAGTAATAACACTGATTTTTTTAATGCAATTTAAAATTTATTCCCAATTATTCTGTTTACCAAATATATATATAGATAGATAGATAGATAAACCACATTTTAAAAGTCACTTTATTCTCAATACTAGTTTGACAAACCAACAGATTGATTTCTTTGTTTTCAATTTTTAGGATGGCTTTTCTTTCTAATTTAACTTAGATTTCTAATTATGTAAAATATTTCAATGGTCCTAAGTCAAAACTGTAACAGAGGCTATATTTAGAGCAATCTTACTTCCCTTTTAGTCCTCACTGCCCTTTCTTTCCTACTCTCTCTGAATAAAAAAAATGAAAAATTTGGGACTTTAAAGGTAACCATTTTTTGCATTATCTTTCCATTTTGAAATATATACAGTATATAGCATATATATTTATACTAAGTAATAAAAATAACATATATGTCCTCATAGTCCTGCCTGATATAAAATGTAAATTAGACATATATTTAAATAGTTCTATCAATAAATCCACTTCATATGAGCTTGCAACAAAACTAACTTATAGTTCCATGTGACTTAAAATTATCAAGTAAGGTTGCATAATTCTCCTATATGTTTCCTAACAGATTCTAAATTGAAGGGCTGGAGGTACAGCTCAATGGGGTAAGTGCTTGCCGCTAAGCACTAAGGCCCTGAGTTCGATCCCCGGTCCTGGAAAAAAATAAATAAATAAATAAATTGAGAGAGATGGGGTTCTAATTCCTATCAGTGGATATCTCACTTGCTCTGGAGACAGGCACAGTGTTGACACCTACACTAGGTACATAAGAGATGACAGACGTAGTAGCAATAATCGTGCACAAAAGACCTTCCTTCCTTAAATCTACAATGATCATTTTCTCTTTTTTAAAATTAGAAATTTCTCTAAAACTTAGGAAGCTTTGCCATTAGATAAATGGACTGTGATGATTTTGGAAGGGAAAGCAAATCACCTTCTTTATTAAAAATCTTTTTAAATCTAATTTTTACTCTTATAATCTTCACAATATTAGCTAACAGATATATCACAGCCACTGGCCTTGAATGCCTAGGAACTGAAGGCAGTGGCTTCTGAACACTGGTGCATACTGAATCATCTGGGACTCTTACCTAGTACCCATGATGCCTTGCTTCAACCCCAATACACTGTGATCTGGGCATGAAGATGTTTTAAAGTTCCCCAGGTGATGCAAATGTACAGCAAAGTTTGAGAACTACTGACTTAAAACAAGTATTTGCATTTTCATAGTTCTCTCATTTTACCTACTAAGATTTTAATGCCCGATTCATAGTCTAGTCCTACCTAACAGCTAACACCTGAAGAAACAGATTAAGTGGAAAATACTTATCCATCCAGATATGTTTTATGTTCACACTCTTTGGCCAAAAAACTATGCATAGTTTTTCAAAGGATCATGACCAACCTGTCTAGCAAGCATTTGAGGCCCATGAGGAAGCAACCCTTGCCCATCTTCCTTACCTCATCTCCCACCACGCCGCCACATACGCTTTCTGCTCCAGTGACACCAGACGTCTTGTTGACTGAACGTGCCATGCTCTTGCACAGATCCTAACCTACGCAGATGCTCATCTCTGTCAGATGTCATTTTCCCTTTAGGCTGCCTAACATCCCAAGGTTCAGCTCAAATGGCACTGCATTCTGTGGCAGTCCCTGGTTCTTTTGTGTGCCTTCTAGGCATTTCACACTGATCACATTGTGTGAAGTGGCTTTCTCCTATGGCCCAGAACCAGTACCAGAGCTCAGTGGAGGCTGGGGCGGGGCTTATTGTCATCAGCGACAGACATGAAACATGAGCCACCAGTACAGGCAACTCCAGCTCTTCTAGTACAAGTTCAAATTTAAAAATACTAGTGCAGAAAGTGCTTTTAAAACACAAAGACTGAAAAGTGGTGACAGGTATGGTATGGGCAGAAAAATCCAAACAAGGAAAACTGATTCAACTGATACCTAATGTGAAACTATTGTTCTCCACAATCACAATGCTGATTTTAAATTGTAGTAAAATCTTAGGGCAGTAACTGGCTCTTAAGTGAATAGTTGAGTGGCTAAAAACACAAAAGAAAATATATCACGTACAATTGTTTCCTCCAATTTTCTGATTGTTTTAAAAAGAAAAAAAAAGAAGGAAAAAAAATGTTTACAAACATAGCTAATAAATCTGCTGTGCAGTTTTAAATGTAAATACACATCCACCTGGACCACACTGGTGTTAAATGTATGATTGGCTGATTTATCTTTTTAAAGTAAACAAGATTTAACTATATGGTACATCATTACCACAAAATACATAATTAACTACATTCCCTCAGCTGGCTGTGGTGGCGCACACCTGTAAACCCAGCACTCTGGAAAGCTGAAGCAGGAGGATCGCAAGTTCAAGCTGAGTCTGGGCAACTTAGCAAGACCCTGACTCATGATTTTTTTATGAAAGTTTTAATTTTAAATATAAGCTAGGCTGGCTTCTGAACCAGGTTCTAGAGGTGTGTGGGTGCCATGTCCGGCTGTGAAGGTGGCACGAAGCCACTGAAGCAGCCCAAGAAACAGGCCGAGGAGACGGACGAGGAAGACAGAGCATCCAAACAGAAGCAAAAGGGAGCAGAAGGAACGTGAGGAGCTAAAAACAAAGGCTGTGGGGAAGGGCGCCCTGGTCACAGGTGGAATTAAGAAACTTGGCAGAAAATAAACTGTTCCTTGTGCCTAAGATGATGGTGACCCTAGATTTTGTTCCTATTCAAATATCTGGATTCTCTGCCAAAACATCTTTTGACACCTCTAACTAGAATGAAGTGTGGTCTCAGTCTGTTGTTCATTTAAGAACAAAATTTTATTTAAAAAAAAAGAAAAAAGAAAAGAAAATCTTACAGTTGCTCATTGTCCCTCTAGTTTTCATTCAGTCATTCCTACCTCAGCAGTGAATTTAAAGTAAACCTGCCTATAATTCTGCCACAGTCTGCTCTTTGATCTTCGTTCTACTCTAAATTCTATGTCATCTGGAATTAAACCACCTTATGTGAAAGAAAAAATAAAAATAAAATATAACCCAGGCCTGGTGGCACATGCCTGTAATCCCAGCACTTGGGAGGCTGAGGCAGGAGGATCACTTCGAGTTCAAGGCCACCCTGGGCTACACAGTGAGTTCAAGGTCAGCCTGAACAACACAGCAAGATCCTGTCTCAAAAATACATAAATAAATAAATAAAACACATTTTCTCCACAATAGCATACTAATAGTTACATGCTTCATTCAAAGATAACTTATAGGCAATACTCAAAAATGTTAACGGATCATACATTTTATGAAAAATTCAGCAAGTTGATATTATTGATGCTATTTGACAATGACAGCAAATTTTAATTGTCTTTCTAAATTGTAATAAGCAAATTAAAAATGAAAAATTTAAGCACCTGTATCTAAATGATTCAACATCGTCACTTAAGTCACTTGACCTCACACACAATAGCACAGTGCTGTCATGAAGTAGAACAATGTTCTCAGTTCACCCTCTCTTTTATTTCTCTTCACAGAACTTTTAAAATGTTTGCTGCTCTCCCGTTTCTATTATATATTCAGCAGCAGGCTCAGCCAAAGGATCGGGAAAGACCTGGGGTGCTCAGGCTGAACCCAGAGCTTCACACTGACCTACATCCTCAGCCCTTTTTCGGTTTCTTATTTTGAGACATGGTCTCCCTAAGTCACCAAGCTGCGCAGGTTGGATTTAAACTGATGGTCCTCCTGCCTCAGCCTACCAGAGTGCTGGGTTTACGGATACATGCCACCACTCCTGGCTAGCCAAAGGCTTTTTAGGGGTGCAAAAGACATAATGGCCCATGACACAGCCCTTATGTAAACATCAGTTAAAAAACAGAAGAATCTGATTCCTGCTTTGACACTCTTTAGAATCCACGCATGCAGGTAATATATTTTTTTTTCTTTTTATTTCATAACTTTCTTTATTCCTCAAGGTCTAAAATGTGATCATCTGTATTACCTAAAAATCTGAAAATTAATTATTGCACATTTTTTCCACACGAATCAAATAATAAAATGGGTAAGTGGAAAATGTCTAATGTCTTTTAAGTATTTCTAACCCCATTATAAAAGTAAACAATAATAGCTCAATTTATGCAGTTCTGGCTCTGACCCAAGCACTCGCTATGCCCCTCTGACACAAAGTACTACTATGCTCAGTTTCCAAATGAAGAAAACTAGAGTTTTGAAAAGATAAGTAACTTCCACATGGTCGCTAAGCAGGTAGGTTACAGAGCTAGGAACTCAAACTGAAGGCTGAGTGAAACCAGGTTGTTTACCCTTATTATACACTCTTCCATAGGAGAAAATGACTCCCTGCTTACCATTCTATGTTATAAAGTAGCTTCCCTGCACATTGGTAAAAAAATAGAAACTGTTTATGCTCATTCATTTATTAATTTGTCAACAAGTATACATTAGCTCTTCAAAACTCACTCGATATAAAATCCTTAGTATTTGATATACTGTATGGAATCCCAAAACACTCATGTTAAAATCTTAACCATCAACATGATGGTAGTAGGAGCTGGGACCTTCAGAAAGTAATTAAGCCATGAAGGTGGAGACCCTATGAGTGGGATCAGTGTCCCTAGAAATGAGATTTCTACCAGGCATGGTAACCTTGTGTGTTTAATCCCAGCTACTTGGGAGGCTCAGGCAGGAGAATCACAAATTCCCAACCAGCGTGAGCAACTTAGCAATACCCTGTCTCAAAATTTGGTGACACAAGGCTAAGGATATAGCTCAATGTTAGAACACTTAGCTAGCATGAGTAAGGCCCTGGACTTAATCCCCAGTATAGATGATTAGATTGGATTAGATTAGATTAGATTAGACAGACAGATAAGGCTCCTAAAACCTCCCTTAATCTCTTTCAAAATATACAAGCAGAAGCCAGGTCTTCAGCCTAGAAGGGACTTTAGCCAGAACCTGACCACACTGGCACCCTGATCCTGGAATTCAACCTCCAGAACTGTGACTAGTTCCTGTTGTCTACAAACCACTCCATCGATAGCACTTTGTAACAATGGCCAGAACTCTCGAGGACAAAAATCAGTATCAAGAAATAGAGATGATATAAGAAATACCTAAAGAGCTTGTCTTAGTTTATTATTTCACATAGCCATGTAAATTAATACACTAATAACAGTAATCACACAGTAATAAAATCTGATCATTGAAGGAAGACACTTTTAGTTGGGTTTTCTATTACAGCCAAGGAATTATCTGAAAACATAAATGAGGAAGGATGATCTAGAGTAACAGTCTGTACAACACACACACACACACAAAACCAAGTACACCTTCAGCTCAGAAAACCAGTTTCATAATTATACACAGCAGCTCAAATAACAAAGATCTAGAGGTTGTCCTAGTACAGTCAAAGGAACCCACCACTATGACATGGCTGAGAGAGATGTACACGGCTACATCACGGGGTATGACTAGGGCCAGAGGTTCAAAGATGAAAAGAGACCCTGGAAGACAGGCGAGTACAGAAGGAGGGTTCCCAGGAGGGTGAATGAGGTACAGAACACACAGTCTGGGGACAGGCTGAAGAAATGACAGCCGTACAGCTCAACACAGGGCAGACTAAAGGGACACAGTGGCTGTACTCAAGGTTTCTCCTGAAAAAGGAGACTGGCCTTAGTCTCAGCACGTCAGGGAAAGTGAAGCAACGGCTGGTTGCTACAGAGGGTAGGTAGGTCTGGCTGTACGATAAGCGACTTTTCAACCAATAGGGCGATCTAAGTCACATTAGCTCCTGAAATAGGGAAATTTATTTTCACTGAGATGAAGTAAAGACTGAGTTATCAGGGACATCCTAGAGCAGTATTTCCCGGAGAGTATATACATACCACTGGTTGTACAAGAAATGATTTTAACTAGTACATACATTTATTTTATTCATTACGTAGTTATCTTAATATATATTAACAACAAATAAATATACCCACTAGTTATCAACCCTAGGGTTTCATGAATATTATTGTTTTAGAACAAAGTAACAATTTAGTTAATTTAAAGAAAAATGTTAACATAATTAGATATTATTTTATGATCTAATAGTTACCATCCTAGAATTTATATAGATAATAAAAGGCAGCAAAAAATTAAGAAAACTAACTTCTGCAAGGAAAAATATTTTAAAAATAAAGGAAACCAAAACAATAAGTTATTTATAATACATGCATATAAGAAGATGGCAAAAGTCATAAAGGTATCAAAAATGAATTTTGGGCATGTTTCTCTGTGGAGATTCTTTTATCTGACACTCTGAAATTGAAGTTTGGCCTTTACCAAAGCTGTCTGAGTATTCAGTAATTTTCTGAAAACACAGTAATTTATAACTACATTTATTTAAATGGCCTTCACAACATAATAGACTAAGTAAAATTTTCATTATTTTCAGTACTAATCTTAGATATGATTTTTTATAGCTGTAAATATAAAATGGTATCCAGTACCCTCACAAAACTAAACTTTTATGAAAAAAGACTATATTTTTAAATCTAATAAGAATCTATTGATGGCCTACTACAGAACAGGCACTGTGGTCAGTAAAAATTTGGAATTAAATTTTCAAGTATTTACTTGAAGGATATACTGCTACTCTGAGGAAATATTTTTTGAAATTTAAGGTGAAAACCAGAATGTTTTCACCATCATGTTCACTGAAAATATTTATGTATGACTGAAGCCCATTTCCTATGCTACACATACACAGACACACAAAATCTAGATTCAGGTTTTTCTTCAGTGTGCTCTTCCTCATATTCATTATTTGATGCTACTGCTCAAATACATTCTGAAAATCCTCAGGAATCTGACTGAAGCCTAAGACAATCTTGTGATGTCTTTGTGTAAAGTCCTCCTAGATCTATCTTAAGGCACTGCATGGCAGGAGTATTCCATGGCATGAAGAAAGCAACAGTTCTCGGCGGAAGAAATGATGCCACAGTGTACTCCTGAAGGCACTTTTACTGCTAGATGAGTAGCCTGACCTTTTCTTTTCTTTCCCAGCTCCTTAGGCCAAAAGGTACTTTGTGTTTGAATAATGAAATAGTAACTGACATCTAACATATGTAAGAATCATTAAAATTTAAACTTGCCCCCTGAAAACAGTTCTGTGTCCATCCTCAAACAGATTTCAACCAAAATCTAAACTAAAAAAAAAAAATGCTCTAACAGATTCTCTTCATACCTCCTGAGTGTGTTCTTTATAGACTTGCAGCGGCCCTGTGGCTTTGGCGGTGTCCCAGAGCTGCAGTGAACCATCACCACTGCCGGTGATAAGGACATGTTCATTGTTCTCGCTCCAGGTTACATCAAACAGGCCATCGTTCCAGTCAAAGCTACACCAGGACCATTTAAGGAAAAAACAAACAGCAATCACAATGTTACTATTATGGTTTGTTTGTTTTTTTAGTTTACTATATACATTACCATATATTATCTTACATAATCTTCACAACTATGGGGATAGGTAAAGCAATACTTTACAGAAGCGGAAACAGAAGGGCCAGAAGCATGACCCAGGTGAAACAGGTAGGAAACTGCAAAGCTGGATTAAAATTAGGTCTCCTAACTATTAATATAGAACTATTAACATGAGGGCATGCTGCCATACCTGGAAGCTTACCGTTTTCTGACTCATACAATAGGCCAGCAAGCACTTCAAAATACTAATTTAGACTAACTCCCATTTTTTCCATAAATCTTTCACCTGAGCAAGGTAACACTTGTCCCATAAACCTTTCAACTGAGCTATGAATAGCTAGTTATTTTCTGGCAGAATTTACTTTCTTTTCTCAACCTTTAACTAACCTGATGGAACTATTAATCGGTACAAGAGCCAGTCACCCAGAAAAGACAGACATGGAAAGAAAGGAGAGGGGCTGGATAATCCACAAGATGGGTACTTCGGTCCTGCATGAGGAAAGCTAAACCATATTAAGTCAGCAAATGCAGGCACTGTTACATAGTATACTTAATGGGATCACTTTTTTAAGTTTAAATCTTATCATTTATAAATGGACATTAAAAAGCTTTAGAGGAAATGTGGCATAATCGTAACATAATGGCAAAAAGTTTTCCACACTTTGCAAATACTAATGTTCTTTTTATATTTCAGATTAAAACATGTTGTTGCACCCAAAGATTCTAAACTTAATTCTATTAAGGCTTTAATAGCAATAGAGAATATACATAAGTTTAATAATTAAAGCTACCTTACCTTCTAAAAATTGTAAGCCCAGTTTCACTTTGATCCAGTATTAATAGGGTTCCACAGCCTAAAGAAAAAAAAAATCCAGGTCACGCTGTCTGAACTGCCAGGCGAAACTGTTATGATTTGTGTCTAGATGTCCCCCCAAAGCCTCAGCAATGATTTTTTTAGAGGCGCCTCTTTTTAGAGGTGGCTGAATCTAGAGTGTGTGATTGATTCATGGTGCAATGCTAGGATTAAAGGTGCTAAGATTAAGAGTGAGTGATTACCAAATTAGTCCAACGGGCTTGGCACTGCCCTGATCCCAGTAGTCTGGATACAGTTCTAGGGACAGAGAGAGGCTGGTTTTGTCCCTTGCTTGCTTTGCGACCTTCTGCCCAGAGACAGTTGCCCTTTGCGACTTTCTCCAGGATGCCTGTCTGCCAGCCACTCTATCTAGGAGCCAGCCAATTATGGACTGAAACCTCTGCAAACTGTGACCTAAATAAATCTTTCCTCCTTTAACTCTGGGTGTCAGGTATGTAGCCTTAGCAACATGAAAAGTAAGACAGGAACATCTAAGACCAAAGAAGTACAGTGTCAACCTCTGAGTACCTGATTTTACTACCACAAATCTCCCCCTCAGATTACTAGGATTGTGTATACCAAAGGTCAGAACTGTGCTGTTTGTTTTTCTTATTGTGCTTTCAGGATTAAATATTCAATCTACCATCTCACCTCTGATGGAAATCAGACCTGATTCCAGTCTGACACAGCTCTAACAGAGAGGAGAGATGCCCATGTGCCTGTCTGACCAGCATGGTGCATGGTGCCGGGCACTCAAACCTGCCAAGCTGCTGTTACCTCCCTATTGATGGATGACATCAAAGGGTTACAGACCTCTGCACTGGAACCCTTTTACTAAATCACTCTGCTTTGGCAATAAGTGTAAAATACATCCAACATGGAATTTTAAAACAAAGCGTAAATGTGGAAATACCAAATACTTGGTGATAAGGTGCTGAAAACCATATTAATATCTTGTCTAATATGAATTATTTTACTACACAACTAATGCCCTTTAAAAGATATATTTATCGTTATAGAGATCAGGGGAGGAGTTACTTAAACATGACTGGTTCGTTTTTTCAAATACTACCTCCTTTTAAAGTGTTTTTGCAAAAAGAAAATTAATGTTAGAGATTTATGAGTTTTCAATTAACTGGTGGGCAAAGACCGTAAATATGAATGTACCACCACTAAGTACTGGTAATGGTAAAGTATTTCTCTCTGAGTTTTAGAAATTCCATCACTTTTTTCTACTGCAGGACTTAGACTTAAGGAAAAGTACCATGGATCGCTGATACGTAACCACTCGCGCTGCACTGCTGCAGTGTGCAAACAGCTGGGACTTGAACTGGTAACTAACTGCTAGGACGTGAATTTAAAAGAAAGCAAAATCGAGAATGGGCCCGCGCCTTTCCATCTAGTCCACGGCCAGATTTAATTAGCTTAGGCCTCTAACAACTGCTTTCAATGCGATGCGTGCATACGGCCAGTCTCCCACGGGGAATGTATTTATGGTGCACTGCAAACGTATACTCGTAACAACTTCTCAAAAACAACTGCTTTCAAATGTATACATTCCCCGTGGGGCAAAAGGCGTGGACGTATCTTGGTCACATTTCATGAGGGCACTGGCCGGGAAACGACCCGCACGTTTCCGCGGAGCTGGAACGCAAACTGCGAGACAGCTAAGCAGCCACTGCTAGGTGCAGGCGGCCTGCAGGCGCGGTCCGCCCAGGTTCACTCCGCTATCTGCACGAGGCGTGCGCGCGAGTGGGTCCGCACCCGAGACAGTGCAGACCTCAGGAACATGGACTTGGGTACTAAGCCTCTTTCACACTTTAATTGGTAAAGAAGCAGACGCCACGACCTGACCAAACTCTCCAGAATCCGGTCCACAAGTGAGTGAAAGTCCCGCCTCCAGCACGTCCCCTTGCATCCGCCGGAGGCCCCGCCCACTCGCGGCGGCCCCCGCCCACTCGGCGGCAAGATCCCGCGATCCCCAGTCCAGGCGGCGCGACCCGGCCTCACCCGCGATGCCGTAGTGCTGCGCGGCGGCGCAGGCCAGGCGGCCAGGCAGGTACGGGGAGAACTCGGCCGCGTAGCCGTGGCGGCCCGGCACCCGCAACGTCCGCGCAGCGCTCATTCCCCTTGCCGCCTCCAGCCTCACGGTCCTGACTACAAAAATTGTCCGAGTAGGAAGCGGACGGTGGCGACTAGCTGACAAAAGTTGAGAAGTCCTGACAGAGCAAACGGAAGTGAGAACGCCCAGGTCCTGAAGTGTCGAGTCGGATTGGTCCGCAGCGGATAGGGCGTTGACGCCGACGACACCATTTTTGTTTTGGGCAAAGCAAAACATTTCGCCTGGTTGAAGTGATATACAATTAGATCTAACAGGGCAGTGAGCTGGGGTTAGATGCTAATTTCGAAAATTATTGTTGTTGCATCTCAGCCTCTACTGCGGGGCTAACTGGTTTTCATTAGCTCTTTTAACTTTTGAAAGAACCCAAGGGCGCTCTATAACTGAGCTACTTCCTCAGGCCTGTTTTGTTTTTTTATTTTGAAACTAGGTTGCCCAGGCTGGGCTCAAAATTGAGATCCACCTGCGTCAGTATCAGGAAATTTTCCTCAAGGTACTGCACACCCCGAAACCATTTAGCGAGTCCAAAGAATAATTTGTCCGAGGTAACTTGAAGGAATGTTAAATCGGACAACAGTGAGGCTAAGGGAGAATGACAGTTATCATAAGCAATTTACTTATATATATAGAGAGAGAGAGAGAAGGGGGAGGTTGTTTTGGTTTTTTAGTACTGGAGCTGGAACTCGGGCACAGTACAACAGCTATACCCTCAGGGCTTTTGTTTTATTTTGAGACTAGGTTGCCCGGGCTGGGCTCAAAATTGAGATCCTCCTGCTTCAGTCTTCAGATTACAGGCATTTGCCACCTCGCCCAGCTCTGTCCTTTGTATGTGGACAGTCCAGTAATAAGTACTCAGATCCTAGCACTAATTAAGGGCTCCTTTTTTTCAGTACTGGGAATTAAACTCGGGGCCTCCTGCATGTTAGGCAAGCACTCTACCACTGAACTACATCCCCAACCTTTAATTCACTCTTTCAAACATTTGTGAAGCATGGAGGATACCATGTAATTCATCTGCCGAGTAAACACTGTAAAAGATAGTGTAGTTAGTAATTAAGGCAGGTTAACAGGCACAAACCAAATCTTAGGATCACTTTACAAACCAAGCACAGTGCGTGGCTCTTGCAGTTTAAACACAGTAAGATACTGTCCAGGGCCTCCAGATACTAAAGTTTTGTAAAAGGAAGATAAATAAACAGGAAAAGCTAATCAAAATACTGTAGGTGCTAAGATAAGTATAGGGTGTTCGAAAAAGGAAATGGTCAGTGCTACCATTGGGGATGGTAGGAAAGGCTTCAAAAAAAAGGTGGTCTTTATGGTGAGTGCATACAGGTAAATAGATTGTATTAAAACAAAGAGCTAGAAGTTACTGTGGGAGCAAGAGTAACATGAGCAACTCAACCCTAAACCAGCATGAGCCATAGGGCATCACCACTGCTGGGATTCAGCACAAGCAGAGAGAGAAAGTGTGGCGAAGAGAATTTTAGGGGCAGAACATTGTGTGCTGCAGCTGGGATTGGTGAGAGTTGTATGCTATCCCAGAGAGATTGGATTCCTACTCTAATTGAAATGTCTTCAGATTAGAAATTAGAGATGGCTTAAAGGTGTTAGTTGTAGTTCAAGCAAAAGGTAATTAGAACTTGAAAAAAAGATTCTGTGTTCAAGAGTTATGGTAATGAAAGTGGAAAGTAACAGTCAGATCTGATTTTTAAGGCAATAACTCAATACAGGGTATGCAGGGAAGAGGGCAGAATCGAAACGACTCTCAGGTTTTTAACTTAAAAGCCTGCATAGATGCAGGAACCGTTGGAAGGAGGAGCAAGTCTGAGGCTCTTATTTTTTTATTTTTTTGGCGATACTGGGGATCGAACTCAGGACCCTGCGCTTGCTAGGCAGGCGCTTATTCCACTGAGCTATATCCCCAGCCCTCAGGCTCTTAGATCCACACATTTAGGCCAGAGTTTGTGACTGCCTTCACTCAGAAAGAGAGTAAGGTGAAAAGGAAAGAGCCAAAGATAGAACTGTGAGGTCATGTAAGTATGCAAATCCTGCCACGCAAGAGAAGCTGGGAAAATCGAGAGACCCAAAAGGTGGATCCTATCAATTCATTTATTAATCTGTTTAAGAACAGCTCGGGTTGGGAGGATTTGTGCACATATGATGAATGCTTAGATGGACAGGTTAGTGGGTGGATCCTTTCGAGGCAAAAGACTCAACAAAGTTTTAAGACTATAAAAACATACAGTGCTGCTGCCTATTACACTGCTTGGTACAAAGTATAATGTATTGGTCAGGTTTCCTATTGCTGGTATAAGATGCAGGACACTTGCAAACAGTTTAAAGGAGGAAAAGTTTAATTCGGCACATGGCTTCAGCTCATGGTCAGCTGGATTTAAGGCAGAACTGTTGCATCAGAAAACCATGGTACAGCAAAACTGCTCACTTCGTGGCAGCCAGGAAGCAAAGTAGATTGGAAAGAATACCAGAAATCAGAAAGCCTAGAAAGTAGACATAGTCCCTAAATTCATGCCTCTGTGACCCACCTAGACACACCCTGAAGTTTGCTTTACTCATCTGGCAGGCCTCTCAATCCAGTCAGGTTGCCAATCATGATTGACAGTTACATAGACATACCAAAAAAAAAAAAAAGCAAACACTGCCCAGGCATGGTGGCACATGATTGTAATCCCAGCATTCTGGGAAGCTGAAGCAGGAGGATCACAAGTTTAAGGCCAGCCTGGGCATCTTAGTGACTTAGCAATACTCTATCTCAAAATAGAAAAAGCTATAGCTGTAGCTCTGTGGTAAAACACTTGCCTAGCCACATATAAAGCCCTGAGTTCAATTCCCAGTATTGAAGAGAAAGGCACAAAAGCCCAGTCATAACTATGATAGACAAAATTTTCCTAGCACAAACTCAAATGTGCAAAGAAAAAAAAAAAGGAAGATTTTACTGTATTTTCTTCAACCAAGTTTAAATATCTATCATGCAGAGCTATTAGAAAATCCAACCTTACCATGTTTGGGGCTTCCTGTTGTTTATGAGGGGCACATTAGAACCTGATACTAAAGACTCCCAAAGACAGAATCAGAATTTTGTTCTCTCTCCAGAGCCTCTCAGTGACTAGCAAATGGAAGAGCATTTTCTGGTCTTCAGTTAGCTCCGTGGACAAGTCTGAATGGGCATGTCCATGTGCATTTCCTTGCCACGTTTTGCTCCAGACAGAGTTAAAGTTTCCGTGAAGAAACAAGCTGCCAGTTATGTGTGGGCTTCATGAAACGCTTTTGGCTAAAAAGCAGGGTCACATGCTTTGAGAATTTTCTCCATGCTTTGAGCCTTTTCTCCATGCTTTGAGGTGTTCACTCTCAACCTCTTCCTAACCATGGCCATCACATGATCATCTCTTACCTCTCTGTCCCCAAGGACATGGCACAACTTTAATGGTTGAGTTTAGGCTTTCACCAAAGGTTCTCAGCAGCTTCTGTGCCAGTTGGAAAGGGATCACAAAGAACCTGTATACCTAATTGGAATGGAGAAAGGCCAAACAAAACTACAGCAAAACACAAATTACTCTCAACATACAATACCATCACCCAATCATTAATGTATAACAGCTGACAGTAATATACAGCCTTGTAGAGGTGGACAGCCTGGGCATAGGCACTACTCACCTCCAAACCACTCAAGCCCCAAATTCTTACTCTGATGAACCTGAAGTGGAACATATATGCCTCATTACCTAGGCAACATTCCTCATATTTCAGACCCCCACTTCGCATCCACTGCACTTTTTCTATTTTTTGAGACAGGGTCTCATGAAGTTGCCAAATTGCCCAAGCTATAATCAACTCTGCAATCCACCTGCCTCAGCCTCCCAGAGTGCTGGGATTACAGGCATGTGCCACTATGCTCTTCTGGGTGGTTGTTAAATGCTGGTTAAAGCACAGATAGAGAAGCGCTTAGCCATGGCAAAGATTTGGACAATAGAATCTGAAGGCACAAGGATGCTCCAAGACAAAATAAGCAGGATTTTTTCCCCCCAGTGCTAGAGACTAAAGCCACCCTCACATATCGAGGCAAATGCTCTGTCACTGAGCTACTTCCTCCTGCAGCCAGAGGGAACCACCATACTATGTCCCTCACTGGCAATATCATGATGTGTACAGCCACCAGAACCAGTAGGCTCTTGTCCAATTCGTAACACCAACTTTATAAATGAAGGCTGGGAATTGGATTTCCTATCGTAATTGTTACGGTTTGTGTTCAGATGTCCCTCTAAAGCATCATGAGGTTATAGGTGGGGCTTTTTCAGAGGTTGCTAAATCTAGATGGTGTGATTGATTTGGGGTACAGTGGTAGGATTAAGGGGGAATGAGTACTACATCAGTCCACTGATTGATTTGGCACCACCCTAACCCCGGTAGCCTGGATACAGTGTCAGGAACAGAAGGGAGCTTTCTTTCTCCCTTCCTTGCTGCTTTTGCTGCCTTCTGCTTGCCATGAACTGATTCTCTTCTGTACTGCTCTCTGCCCTGCCACCCTGCCTTGGAGCCAGCCAACAGTGGCCTGAAACCTCTACAAACTGTCAGCTAAATAGACCTTTCCTCCTTTCACTTTGGGTGTCAGGTATTTTGTCTCAGCAACAAGAGAAAAGTAACTAACACAGTAATAAAATCCCTTTTATTGGCTCATAAAATATACAAGATGTACTACTTCAACCATCCTCGGAGTTTATGCTCAAGGAAGACATTTTGTATGTTTGTTTGGGGACCTTTGCACATGTACAGACCTGAGGCCCCAATGCATGCAGTGCCACTCCTCTCGCGTTCTCTATGTGCTCTGTTTTCAGAGGTGACGTGATGGCCTCTGAGCTCCTGAACCAGTGTCAACATGAAGACCGCAGTCATTCAGTTCTGTAGACACTAGTGAGTTCCATTCAATGCAGACCACACCATCCTGACAGAGAAAGGCAGAGCAGGAGCACTCATGTTCTTTGAACTCACAGCAACAGGGGAAGAGCATAGAGCCCTGTAGCTCCCCCACCATGAGTTCCTGCACCTGCAAATGGAAAGGAAGTGACCCCTGACCCTGTCCTTATGGGCAGAGCCACAACACATCCAGTGCAGAGGAAGGACCTGCCCCCTCTGCCCCAAGGTGTGGCCATTTTGATTAAGGTTTCTATCACAATGAAATCTTCACTATTAATTGGAATTAAATAAATACTTATTTTATAAGCCTAAGACAACTTTATATATATATTTTTAAAATGTTAACACTTAATAGCAGAGCCTGAAATAGTCAACTATGCCTGAAAGTAAGGAAATTCACAAAAAAATGACAAAAAGTGTCAAAGGGACCCAGGAACATGCTGGAGGGGCTCTCTGTGGGTAAATGCAAGCCAATAAAAATGTTGATAATTACTGATAGAACCTACTGAAAAAATAATCTGTAAAATCGTCCTGATATAAATAAATAATGGGACAAGTGACAGTTTTTTTCTTATAGTAGAATTCCTGTTAGTAAAGCTAGAAGAAATAATGAAATTACAAGATAATTATTTGGCAATTACCAACATAATTGTGCTAGGCAAGAATCATCAATGGCGTGGGGCAGGTGGCACTCACCTGTAATCCCAGACCTCTGGGAGCCTGAGGCAGGAGGATCACAAGTTTGAGTGCAGCCTGGGCAACTTAGTGAGAACTTTCTCAATAATATATTTTTCAAAAGGGCTGAGGATGTAGCTCAGTGCAAAGGACCTAGGTTCAATCCTCAGTATTACCATTAAAAAAATCAATGGATGTTAAAATTAGTGGGAGGAGTTACATAGAGGAACAAGCTATTTTTGTAGGCTTAATCTATTTCCTTACAAGATTCTAATTAATTACAAAGGGAAAAATAATAACTTCATAAAGAAACCTGACAAACACCCACTTCATCAAGTGATTAAATATCACCAGTAAAGGAACAAGTCAACATCATACGCTACTGATGGGACACACTGGGCAAAACATGCCTTCACTTCTGTGATGTTCCCACCCAAACTTCATAAACCGGGGAGATGCAGATCATGAAGAAATATCAGACAAACCCAAATTGAGTCATTCTACAAAATAACTGGCCTATACCCTTCAAAAATAAGATACCAGGTGTGGTGACACAAACCTGTAATCCCAGCATTCAGGAGGCTGAGGCAGAAGGATAACAAGTTCAAGGCCAGCCTGGGCTACATATAAATTAAGATCAAGGCCAGATTAGACTATAGAAGAATGTAAGAGAGACAACTAGGAGACATCACACCTAACATAAAACGTGATCCTAAGTCAGCTCCTGTATAAGAAAAGGTTGTTTCTTTTACTGTCAGGGATCCTTGACAAAAGTGTTAGGCAATACTTTTGGATTTATGTTACTCTTCTAATTTCTGTCATTGTGTTTGATATATGAACTCAATATTCTTATTTTTAGGTCATGTATACCACATATGCAATTTATGTTCAAGCATTTAAAAGTATCAACAGATGAATTGTTAGAGCAAGTGTGAAACAATGTTAACGTTTGGGAATGTATGAAGCACATATGGGATTTCTCTGAACATTTTTTACAACTTTTCTGTCAGTAATTATTGAAAATTAAAGTGTTTTTTTAAGTCCAATGCTTTAAAAACAAAACCTGCATGGAAATTAATGGTCTTAAAATAACTGAGAAGTTTTAGAATTTTCTAAATATATGCTATTGACTAAATTCACTGTTATGAAGACTATTATCCTCCACTGCTTTTCAGAGAGAAAACTCAAGAAAGTAAGAAAATTAAATCTCCCTTTGGATTTAAATCTGGATTTGCCTACAGATTTCTTATGAAAGGTTCTTTTGTTCGCTACACCCACAACCTTTTTGGGTGGTTTTTAATGCTGCTTTTATGCAGGAAAAGTCTCACCTTGCTGTCCCACAAGTGAACTCTGTGTCCTTTTCCATATTCTCTGTCAAGGTGGAATACTTTCAGGAATTCCATCTCTAAAAGTTAATTTCTAAGTGTGAAACAAGCATGCATGCATCTGCCACATGTAAGACTTGTAATGGCTTCTCTCACTGTCGCTGTTTTTCTGCAGTCTTGAGCTAGGTGACCCCCTTTCTGTGGCAAATGAAATGTTTACACGGTAATTGTTAAGACTGTTTTATGATGGAGAAAAGACTGGATTGAGTGTCCCTGTATTCTGAGACAGGTTCTTTACTGTTTTGATATTCTATTTTTTTTTTGGCGGTACTGGGGATTGAACTCAGGACCCTGCGCTTGCTAGGCAGGCACTTATTCCACTGAGCTATATCCCCAGCTCCTTGATATTCTATTTTCTCATCTGTCAAGTTAAGTATAATGGATTCTGATCTTTTTAATCTGTTAATATTATAATGTGAAGACTTGTTATAAACAAAATTCATTGAAATCAAAGGTTATTTTTATTCAAGCTGAGACCACCAGATGGTAGCCAAGCTTTCCCCTGAACCTTGAATTCTGTATTTCATAGACAACAGAATAGCCTTTCCTGTTGGTGGGTGTGTTGGTTTCAGTTAGCTGCTCACAATCCAGAGGTTACTAAACAAAATAGATGTTGGTGAAAATCATGATCCTGGAGGACTAGATATTCAGGCTGGAGGTGTAGCTTGATAATAGAGCACTTATCCAGCTGTATAAGGCCCTAGATTTAAGGTTCCCTCCCTGCGAAAGAAGAAAAAACAAATGAGAAAGTTAGTAGAAGAATTAAAAGTAAATTGAGGTGCAGACCTGGGAAAGATGGGGTTTCCCTGGTCCAGGCAGGTTGTCAGCGTCCAGTGCCAAGGCAGGTTCCCATGTGTGGGTTGGCCAGCTTGTAAAAAGAGCCAAGCCATTGCCTTAATATTTGGTGCAAGAGCATTAGACTGTGTCTTCAGTTTGTGAAAAGGTACATTTTATTTCCTTGAACGGCTTTCAGACAGTCTGCTCCTGAGCATCATTTCTTACCTGGATCTTGAAGATGTAGCCAGACTTTCTCAAACTTTGTGTAGATTTGCAAAGGAATCAAACTCAGGACTTTGTGCTTGCCAGGCAGGTGCTGGGCCTCTGATCTATATCCCCGGCCCCGCTGGTAAGTATCTGTTTTCCAAAAAGTTTTTGTTTTCCCAGGACCTTCTTCCCACCGTATATAAAATAGGTGAAATCCAATGTAACCTGTTGGCCAATCATGTACCTCCAGTTTGTTCCCACCATATGTAAAGAAGGTGAAACATAGCATAACTGTCCAGTTGACAGCAGGCACTCTGCTTCTGCACATCTTATTTGTTTATAAAAACCCTGCTCACTAAGAATTCAAGGCCTGACTCTTTGGGAGTGATCCCAGTCAGGATGGCTGGCATCAATAAAGCTGTATACTTGCCTCCAAAAAAAAAGTAAATTGATCTTGCATTCATTTTCTTAAATTTACTTTAGAGAAATTCATCTAAATATTAATATATAGAAGTTTCCTTGCTTGTATATTTTATAATTTTAAGAAAGTAATGCATGCCCATGGTCAAGAAGAATCACCTGAAGGATTATACAATGAGAAGTCTTCTCACCTCAGAGCCTTTAATTTTTCAGTTCCTGTCTTCTCAAAAAGAAGTACAGTTAGCCTTGTGTGACCTTGGGTCATGAATCTGTAAATTCAACCAATCTCCTATTGCAAGTATGTGTAATCCTTTGTTAGGTCTCCAAGCTAAAGCAATCTCATGGAGCGCAGTGACATTTTAAGGTAATTCACTGAACATATTCTTCCCACCAAGGCTTAGCCATCTATTTCCCAAACAAGGCATTCAGCATGCCTGGCTGCTGTGTTCTATGGCCTGATGATATCAGAAAGGAGAAGATTCTTTAAAGACCCTCCCTCCTTGAGCTGAGACCTGATTGAGGCTCTTATGTGATTAAGGACCTTAAGGAAACACAAACCACCAGGAAGGAATAAGGAAGACATTTTTGAGATACAGTCATTGCAAAGTGACTCCTAAGAGAAATGTCCATAAGTGTATACATCATATGAATGAAACAGTGACAACCACCATAGCTCCCTTAACCCCAGGAGTAACTTTGGTGTGCATAAAAAAACGTATCCAACTTTGCACTGGGGCAGATGTCTTTGCAACACCACCTGGCATCTCGATTCAAAGTGCAACTCTCTCTATACCTTCTTCACATACATTAGACCTCGACTTCTGCTCAGCTGTCTATGTGTCCTGACTGAATTCTTTTATCAAGAGCATAGCAGAACTGAGGACCAAAGAGGTGAGAGGTTGGTTCCTTGCTAGCGGGACCTGGCTTCTCAGTGACACAACTGTCAATTAAAAACTCCCCAAAATGTCTTGGATATTATCCATGTCAACACAATTTTATCTAATGTTTTTTAGCAGATGGAAAGTTCCTGATTACTTACAATAATATGCATTCATTTTTACCCAGAATAATATTGCTAAGCACAGGCTTGGAAATGAAGCAGATGTAGGTTAAAATTCAAGGCTGCTAGTAAGAGTACAACTGAGCCAAACCTTATGGTCTATATCTGTAATGCCAACACTCAGGGAGGCTGAGGCAGGAGAATGGCAAGTTCAAGTCTCAACAAGGATTATGCAAAACTCTATCTCAAAATAAAACAAGGGCTGGGGATGTAAGTAGCTCTGTTCAAAGACCCTGGATTCATTCCCCTGGTAGAAAGAAAGTACAGTTGTGGCAAATTACTTCCCTTCAACTTTCTTAACTGTAAATGGATATAATAAAAGTCTATGGTGAATATTTAATGAGCTAATGATGCAGAGGGCCTAGTATTATTACACCACGTACATTGTAGGCACTCATTGAAGTTCAGATTTCTTTCCTGGACTTCTGATAATTTGAAGACATTTACTACCTAACTAAAATAGAAAGATGAAAGTGTGTTATTGTCATTAGTTACCATTGTCATTGTTTGTAGTAGACTTCTATTTTTCCAGAAAAAATAGATACTAAAAAAGTAAATGCCCAATTATACGGGAAGATCACATACTCTTTGAAAGCAAGACTGTTTTTCAGGAGGCAACGGCTAACAACCAGGAGACCAAGAACAGGAAAATGAGGGGAAATGGGTGAAAAGGGAAAGCCTGTGGAAACTGTGTGGCCTTACTGATAATTTGGTGCTAAGTTGCCCAACATGACTAGTGTAGGTTGAAAATAAGGAGGCTTTTTGCGTGATTAAGTTAACATATCACACATGTACTTATCTACTACAGTGAACAAAAAATGGCTGCAGAACCCTGCTCTCTTGTCGCCCTTCATTACCGACTCTACCGTGTCCCCCTCCACCCCAAACTCACGTTAGAGCTGCAACTCTCCACGTGATTGTGTTTGGACACTGGGACTTTATGGAGGTAATTAAGATGTAATGAGGTCACAGGGGTGTGGTACTTATAGGAAGAGAAAGAGACCCTGGAGACCTCTCACTTTTCTCCCTCAGAAAGCCAAGAGAGGACGTAGGGGGAAGGTGGCCATCCACAGGGGAGAAGAGACCTCCTTACTGGAAACCAACCTTGCAACACCCTGAATTGGCAATTACCTTCCAGAATTGTGAGAAAATAAACCTCTGTCCTCAAGACAACTGGCCCGTGGTATTTTTATGGAAAATAAATTTCTCTTTTTTATTAGGACCCCTGGAAAATGTGCTGTTGCTTATGTTAGTGTATATGCCCTGGTTTCAGTCAGATTATCTGTAAAGAAAAAAATACATAGAGACACTAAAAATTCAGAAAGATTTAATGATCAGCAGTTAAATGAACTGCTGTGCCAGTAATTGAATCGCATCTCCTTCATTTTACAAATTAGGAAACTGAGGCCAAAAGAACAGAAGTCAGCTCTTTCATAGCTGAGCCAGACCTTGGGTTGGTCCAGATACCCAGAGCTCTCAGCACCGCGTCCACAGCTTTCTACCCACAGACCCTTTCCGTCCCTGGGCCGCCGGCCCTCACAAAAGGACGAAGGGAAAAACGGCACTCTCACCTCCCTGCTTTCGTCAGATCGCCTGGGAGAGGCCAAGAATCCAGGGACACTATCCTTCCAGAACCAAAAGTAGGGCCTCCAAAACTAGTCCTTCTCACCTAAGAATAGTGGATTGAACTGAGCATGGTGGTGCGCACCTGTAATCCCAGCACTCTGGGAGGCTGAGACAGGAAGATTGCAAACTTCAACTCTGGCTGGGCAATTTAGTGGAACCTGGTCTCAAAAAATAAAAAGGAGCTGAGAACATAGTTCAGTGTGAAGGCCCTGAGTTCAATCTTGAGTACTATCAAAGAAAAAGGAAAAGGGCCGCACCCAGTGAGGTGAGTGACTGTCTATAGCTGTCTTAGTCACTGTCTCATCTTATTGCTGAGAGTAGGCCCCAACACCCACAGCTGAAAGGAGAGGCTAATTTCGGCTCAGCTTTAGTCCACAATGGGCTGGCCCCAAGGCAGGGGATCTTGTCAGAAAGAGCTGGTGAAGGAAAGCGGCTCCTGTCATCGTGACCAGCAATCAGAAAGTGAAGAAAGAAGGGGGCTGGGGGTATAGCTCAGTGGCGTAAGTGCTTGCCTGGCAAGTGCAAGGTCCTGAGTTTGATCCCCGGTACCGGAAAAAAAAAAAAAAAAAAAGTGAAGAAAGAAGAAGCCAGGGCGGAAGGTGCATTCTTCTGGACCAAGCACCCAGGGACTCGCCTCTTTCAAATATCAGAGCTCTAGCGCCCCCTTGGGCCAATCACCTGTCAAAAGCCCTGCCTCTGAGAGCCTGAGGTTCTTTAGGAACACATAAACCATGACAAGCTCATACTCTTAAACAATGACTTTCTAGATAGGATCATCAGCATTCTAAAAACTTAAAGGATAGAAGTTTCATATTTGAAGTTAGGGTTTATAAATAATGATTTTTCAAAAGACACAACAATCCCCAAAATTAATACACACACGTATGTGTATTTATATCACCATATATGCTACCATGTACAATACACCTATGTATACATTCGTATACCCATACGTCATGTTGAAGATTAAGATTCCTATGACAGGGCTGAGGCCTGTGCAATATCTGTTCTCCTTTCTTGGTAACACATTCCTAAATTATTGATCACATACATGTCTGCAGGCTGAGAGCTATAGTTCCTCACCTCCCTTGTAGATAGCCCTTCTACAAGTGGACACAGTTGGACAAGGCTTCAACGAAACTCTTTTAAAGGCTCTGACTCAGTAGACAGGTTGCCATTTGCCTACACTTCTTGTGTTCCTGTTGTCTGGAATATGGATATGATGGCTAGACTACAACAGCTTTTTCTGCCCATGAGGTGACTCTGAGGAGTGAAACTATAAAAAGCTATAACCCATGAAAGCAGAAACCCTTGCCTATTGTATTTATGATGTATTCAAGGACCAGGCACTTACGGACTCAGGAAACATGGCTGTTGAGTTCATGTGGCCCACTATAATGCCTCACTCAGCACAGTGCTTTCTTATAATACTGCAAAAAATGAACTGGGAAAATTCTGGAGCCTTTTGAAATGCTAAATAGGGGTTAACAAAATATTGACGTAAGCAGATATGAAGCAGCTGGGACCTTGGCAAACAGTAGTGCAGGAAGATTTACCCGATCTAAGCTAAAAATAGTGCGGTTTCCCTGGGAAAGATAGAGGCTGGTCCAGCTGGGTAAACTGTTTACAGCCATTCTGGTCAAAGAATAATTCTGAGGGGCTCTGAGATATCAGCTGACCCTTACCAAACAACCCATGATTATAGCATTGTAAAATATTAATCTCCCCGAACAACTGAACTCATGAACAAATAAACTATACCCTCTCACACTGGATTTTGGGCATCTTGAAATAAGTCTAGTACTAATTTTTGTCCACTGTGCTTTGAAGAATTACCAGTATATAGTAAACATTCTATAAATGTTTGACAACTTGAGTTGAACTGGAAAATTAAGGACCAGGGGACACAAACTTTCTTTATCTTTCTTGTTCCTTTTGTCCCCTCATTTCACACCTCTCGTCCAGCTCCCCTTTTCCAAGGGGAGCCCAGTTTGCCAAGTATATCCATGGAAATAGAGTTAAGGACTGCCAAAAATGCCTGTGGATTTACAAATGATTGGTGATTCCTCTTAGTCCACTTCTCACATCCCCAAAACGTGCTACAGGCATATAATGCTTCCCCCTATATTGTGTTAAATTTCTCCCCATACAGTACATGCATTTATCTGTCCATCTTTGCCTTTCTAGATAGAGACATACACATTCAAGCACATTGTGTTGAATGATTAAGATTCCTATGACAAAGACTATTTCTTTTGCTACAGTAGGCTATAGGACTGTTTAGTACTTGGATGAGGTAATTGTTTTCTTTTTTTTTTTTTTTAGGTATTGGAAGTTGAACCCAGGTCATTCTACCAGTAAACTACATCCTCAGCCATTTTTGTTTTATTCTGAGACAGAGTCTTATTAAATTGCTCAGGTTAGCTTCGAACTTGCAATTTTCCTGCCTCAGCCTCCTGGGAAGCTGGGATTACACCCAGCTCAGAATACTAAGTTTTAATCTCACTTTGACCTTTTCAATTCTATTCAATCCCTAGAATTTTGTTTCTTCCTAAGTAAAATGAAGAGTTTGGATCAGATCAATCATTTCTAGCCAGGAACCTTGAAGATTAAAACAAGATAAGATAAACTATTCTAAATATTTCATAAAGCCTAACAGAAGTCATCTACGTCTAATGCACAGTGCAGGACAGACTAAAATGTAAATTTTCCTGTTGAAATTATATGGATATAGTATGGTTATATTGGTAATCCTGTGTTGATATTAACCTTTTTTAGTTGGTTTTGAGACAGAGTCTCATTTTGTAATTCAGGCTGAACTTGAACTCACAGTATACCCCAGAGTGGCCTCAAATTCACAACTATCCTGCTGTCTCAGCCTCCTAAGTGCCAGGATCAAAAGCGTGAGCCATCACATCTGGTAACTTCTGACTACTTATTAAATCCTAACAGTTCTGGGACTCATGAGAGAGAAAAAAAAACCAGACAATTTAAAAATGTTTCTAGGTATCATTTTGAACTGTAAGGTTCTGCATAGCCAAGAAGACTAAGGTGTCACGCTGATGTCTATCACACACACCTTATTGCGACTCTCAGCGGAAGTCTTGGAAAAGAGGGAAGGTGCGGGGCACTCAAGGTTCATCATAGATGCCATCCCTTCCATCTACTGTAGCCCAGAGGGCTCTCTCAGACCCAAACCCTTAGCTGCACTTGAAAAAGACTCCACTTCCTGTTATAATGTGCTCACCTACTACCTGTGATTGTCATTATTTAGGGGAATTTGGCATTTCCCAACTGAGGTAGAAAGCATTTCTGTATGAACATTCCTTGAGGGCTGGAGGTACAGCTCAGTGGGGTAAGTGCTTGCCGCTAAGCACTAAGGCCCTGAGTTCGATCCCCGGTAGGGGGGGGGGAAGGGAACATTCCTTGTACCTCATACTTGTCTAGTGGCCAAGGTTGGCCAACACTGTGGAAGACAATTAACTAACCTAATGTGGGCGGGCAGGGCTAGATGTCAGGTTTCTGTGAGAATCCACAATTATATTTAAATTGTTTTGTTTTTATAACTGCTATGGTGACCTCATAAAGACTCTAATTGCAAATATTTGCCAACCCACATAGTTTTAAAAAATAGTTTATCTTTCCCATGGAGATTGACAGGAAGTAAAATAATTGAAATACGTGGTGTTTCCATCCAGGTGAATCATTGTCCTAGGTAAATCAACAGGTTTCTGCATTTGAGGCTGCATATGGAAAAGAATTCCAGGAAAAGTTGGAGAGTTACCTTTTTTCCTTTGAGCCATGCACAGTATTGTATTGGGGGGCTGGAGGTACAGCTCAGTGGGCTAAGTGCTTGCCGCTGAGCACTAGGGCCCTGAGTTCGATCCCCGGTCCCGGAAAAAAAAAAAAAAAAAGTATTGTATTGGGTACATAGAAGCCTTTAATCAATGTTTATTAAAGGGTAACCTAATCGTCGTTTGAAAACTTTAAGCATTATCTTGAAATATATGATGAATACTTGGCCTGAAGCACATTAGAGGCCCTTCAAGGTCTGAGAGTCCATAATTATGAGTTAATTGTCTATGCTGCTCATTTTTATATGATGTATCATGTGTTATCATAGTTATAGTTTTGTTAAAACATTTAGAATCTATGGCAGGGCTGGGGATATAGCTCAGTGGAATAAGCACCTGCCTAGCAAGCGCAGGGTCCTGAGTTTGATCCCCAGTACCGCCAAAAAAAAAAAAAATAGAATCTATGGCAATGCAAAATGGTACAGTGATATGGAAAACGTGATAGAAATTCCTCACAAAATTAAAGATAGGATTATCATATAACCCAGCAATTCCACTCTGAGGTATATATTCAAAAGAATTGTAAGCAGGAATTCAAAGAGATATTTGTCTACTACTGTTCACAGCAGAATTATTGACAATAACCCAAAGGTGGAAGCAACACAGTGTCTACTAGAAAACAGATGCTATATAGCTTGAATGTTTTTGTTCCCCTAAAATTCATATATTAAAATCTAATCACAGTGGGTATCAGGTATTTTGTCCAGGAACAGGAAAGTGACTAATGCAGGCAAGATTAATATTTTGGGAAAGCTGCATATGTCCTAGAGTGTCTAAGATGCTAGATAGATGGACAATTCTTCTGTAGGCTCAAAACAAAATCAACAAGGATGTGATAAACTGGCTCCTTACATCTCCCTCACATGGTTATGAGGATTAAATGAGTAGCATATGTAACTGTGAACTTCCAATTGGTAAAGTATATTTTAGTTGAGTGTTTTCTAGGTTGGGTCAAATATGAAACTTCAGGCAGAAACTCTAACCCTCTAGGTCTCATCTCTTAATCCTCTCCCTTAACCTCTTTCACTCTCACTGAGTCAAATCTTCATTGGATTTCCCAGTGGCATCAGCAGTTTGCTAATTTTGTGCTCATGTACTTCCTAAAACAAAAATGATGACCCCCATACATAGTTTAAAGTGCCTTTAAAATGTTTTCTCGGAAGTATTGAGAAATGATGTATTTTCAAGTTTGTTGGGGACCACTAGGAAGCGGCTCTGAGCAGGATTAAATATTAACCAATTGGCTTTTCATAGTTACTTGGGAGTTGTCCGAAGCTTAGGCTTGGACAGCTTAGGCTTGTTTGCAGATGGGCAGCTGATTCTTAGTAAATGAACCTCTATGAGTCGCTGGTCACTGCTGAGGCCTGTATTGGCCTGTGACACCCCAAGGACAAGGTGACCACAGCTGAGGACGTCTGGCTCCTACTTCTATTAACTTTAAGGAAACTATGGCTTGCAGCCCTGCTGTGAAGGCCTTCCTGGAGATAACACAGCTCTCCTAAATTAACATAATAGTACTTGGAGGAGTCCTTGAATGGATTCCCGAGTCCTGTCCAGATTCCTGCTCAGATTCCTGCCCAGATTCCTGCATTTTCTTCAGTATTCCCCCTCCCTTATTTGAAAACCTAATAAAAAACAGGTGACACAGAAAGTCTGGCTAATTCAGAGAATATAGAAGCTGAAAAGGAATTAGTCCCTCCTGGAAGCTCTGAAATCATATTCCATTGTCTCATTTTTTATTTACGCCTTCATCCGTCCACTCCACTCGCTTGGGAGATTGCGATCAGCCTACAATAACTTAGGGTATTTAACCCGGCCTTTGATACAAGTTTATAGAAAGTTAAGTCACTTTGAAAGTTAAAATATTTGTCACACTTAAATATATCCAATGGATTCTAAAAGCAAAGCTGTTTGATACTCACTATATTTGTCATCTACTTCTGTGTAACAAAGTGTCTCTAGACTTAGCAGTTGAAAACAATCACAGTTTCTCTGAACCAGAAAAATCTCTCACAAGACTGTAGTCAGGGGTCAGCCATGGACCTGTTTTCATTCAAAGGCTTGCCAGGAGAGAACTTGTCCCTATGTTCACTCACATGGGTAGTGTCAGGATTGGTCCCTTGCTACTAAACAGAGGCCTCCTTCAGTTTCTGGCTACTTGGCTGTCTCCAAAGTGCAATTCACAACATGACAACTGCCTTGCCTGTGAGAAAGCAAGAGAAAGAGCAAAGGAGGATGGGCAAAATCAGTTTTTGTAACCTCATTTTAGAAGCCTCTTCCATCACTTTTACTGAATTCTCTTTAATATTAGCAAGTCATCAACTCAAGCCCTGATGTGATTAAGTATAGCAGGGCAAATATTGGCAGTAGAGAGGGAGGCCATCTTAAAGAGGCTTCCTGCCACTATTATTGATTTTTTTTAAAAAGCTCTAATAAGGTCATACTTAACTATTAGGAAATGTCAATTCTTCTCTTTGAACTCTTAATTTCAACTTCTAGTCTGCTCTGAAACTTTTTGCAAATGTAATATATATTTATATTTGGAATTATTCTATTGACTTTATGCTTTTTCACTATAAGAAAATTATCTATGTGAACTGTAATTTTAATTTTAATTTTAAAGATTCTCCCATAACCTCATGGCTTTAAGGAAGATTTTTGGATTGACTTATCATTCATCTGTTATTAGCACTATGTAATTTATGTATGTATTTAATAAATTTGATATATAATTATGAAATACAAAAACTAAATGCTATTGGAAATATTTTGCTTAATGGAAATGGTGACTTTTTCAGTTACTTCATTTCTTATGTCTTGAGTATTACTTAGACTGAGTCAAGGCCAAAGTAAATGAGGAGAAAATAAAATATTGATTAATAATGATTGCCGAGTGCCTTATTTTCAGGAGAATCTATGTAATGTTGCCATTAACCCAATCCAGACTTAAGAAGTACATGGGAGGAATAACAAATCAATAGTAAGAGAGCCTAAATAAAAATTAATATGGACTTAGAGTACTCCAAAATTCTAGGAGACTGAAAATATTTCCTTTATGAATCTAAGTAAATGTTCCTGCAAAATAGAAAAGCCCAATTTGTTTTCTAGGTTTCTTTCTTCCTTTCTTTCTTTCTTTCTTTCTTTTTTTTTTTGTCTTTTTGAAGCAGGGTCTCTCTATGCAGTTGAGGCTGGCCTTGGGCTCACTTTGTAGCCCATGCTGATCTCGAACTCACAATGATCCTCCTGCCTCAGCCTCCCAAGTGCTGGGATTACAGGTGTGCGCAACCATGCCTGGCGGGTTTTTTTTGTTTGTTTGTTTGTTTTTTGTACTGGACATTGAACTCATGACCTCAGACTTGCCAGGCAAGTACTTATGCCGCTGAGCTACAACCCAGCCCCTCAATTTGCCTTCTAAAAAGAGAAAAATGTGCAAATCTTCTCTGCAGCCCAGAAACACAGCAAAGCTGTGTTTGTAAAGGGTGCAAACAGGAAAATTTTGTAAGACAAGAAAACACTTTCTGAGTCTCTCTGTTTTCACAAATTTGTGATATCATCACAGTATATTATTTTCAGGGCTCTTCTCTAATGAAACTCCATATTTTGCTCAATTGAATAGGGATTCCATTTGGCTGAGATACACATACACTTGGTGAGGTAGCCAGCATCATGTTCACACATGTATGACAAAAACTGTCATTTTTGCACTGGCGCTAAGTGACCATGCACAATGTGATAAAGTTGTCAAAGTTCATCAGTGGAATAAACATGGAGACTGGGATTGTCTATGTTTAAGGGAAGAATTCCAGTGAAACAAAAGCAGTGACCCAATGCTGAAGTCTAAATATCATGAATATTTTGTTTATGGTGTAAGGTAATCTGTTTTGTAGACAAAAGTTTCTCTGCTTTCCAAAAACAGACCGGCATGCTGTGCATCTTGCAACCATCAGAAGTCCACTGAACCGGAAATGGCATTCAGTGACTTCAGGGTTCCTGAATGACTATCTGAGATCTGTATAATTTTCTATTTGAACTTCGGAAGCTTCAATGAGTAAAGTGCAAGCAATATAAAGAATTGGGAGTTCAATGTCTTACCGGAAATTGTTTCTATGTAGGAAGGGTAACCATGAATGCATTTGTATAAAGCTAAAAGAGGTAAATGTAACATTATTTTTTAAAAGTTGTTAACATCATTATTATCATTTTGCAACCCTGGGAACTGAACCCAGGGCCTTCACACTAAGCTACATTCTGAGCTCTTTTTTATTTTGAGGAAGATCTCTGTAAATTGCAATCTTCCTGCCTCAGCCTCCCAGAGTGCTGGGATTACAGGTATGTGCCACCATATTCTGCACAAGGTGAAATTTACTGTAAGCTCAAAAAAAAAAAAAAGAAAAGAAAAGAAAGAAAGAAATTTAACAGTGCGTAAGAGAAGAACAGAGACTTCAAAGGGATTTCAAAGATAGGAACTAGGCAAGGAACTTCAAAGAAAGAAAGCGGGAAAATGAAGGTTTTAAAATCTGTCTAATAGCAAAGTCTCTGATTTTACAAGGAGAGATTAAACTATTAACTTTAGCTCTGCCTTTGGTAGAATATTTTATGAGCCTGTTTCAAAAGAATTACAAATTTGAAAAAAAATTACAAATTTGGGTATTTTTATATTAAACACATTTAAAAGATTTAAAGGGATAAAGCATTGTATAATGCTGAATCAGGGAGATTTAATTTTTATTGTAGTTTTATTTCCCCCTAAGATAATGCCTTGTATGTTGCTCAGGCTGGCTTCAAACTCCTGGGCTCAAATAGTACTCCTGCCTCAGCCTCCAGAGTAGCTGAGATTAGAAGCACAGGACATTGGCACTGGGCCTGGCTTAATTTTCACCTTTATTCATTAATTTCTTTTAATACTGGGGATTGAGCCCAGGGTCTTCACACTGAGCTATATTCTCAGCCCTTAGTGTTCTCTATTTTGAGACAGTATCTCACTAACTTATTAAGTTGCCCAGGGTTGGCTGGAAATTGTGACCCTGTTGCCTCTGCCTTCCAGGGCTCTGAGATTACAAGTGTCTATCACCATGCCCAGTTTCACTTCAACTTTTAAAGAACATAGTTATATATATATGTTTTTCACTAGTGGTAAGTGCAGTTACAAATGAATACAAAAGTAGGAATTAAGGAATGGCACAACTACATAAACAAATTTGTAAATGTGCACTAAAATAAATAATTATATTTACTAGGTGAGGTGCACAGGCCTGTAACACCTGCTACTTGGGACCACATGTGGGAAGACAGCCTGGGCAATTAAGGGGGCTTTGCTTCAAAATCAGATTTTAAAAGGGTTGGAAATGTAAGTTAGTGATAGACTACTTGCCTAGTGTGGGAGTTCCTGAGTTTGATCCCTAGTACCAAAAAAAAAAATTGTTTTCATGTAAATGTGATTAAAAGGTATGAGACTTCAGTTAAAATTTCCTAACTCTATGGAGAAGTTTCCACTTTGACATTCTCAGTAAGAGGTTTAATGTTTCACAAGCTTTTATATGAATGATTGCATCCATTGAGAGAGAAAGAAAGAGGAAGAGAGAGACAGACAGACAGATAAATTGTATCTATTTTATCTAGATAAAATCTAATTTTAAAAAATTTTTCTTTGTTGACTTTTGGAGGTTTTAGTTTACAAACCATTAAAATAGTAAATATGTTTGTATTGATTCAAAGCCTTCTTAATCAGAATTCTATATTAGAGGTTAGTGTTAACTGTAATTGAAATGAAAGCAGTGGGCATATATGATGTTCGGGTCCATATATCAAAAGAAGAAGCTTGTGTTTACATGCATAAATATTTGCTCTTTGTATGAAATTCCAAGATACCAGAGTTATTGATTTCCAACTGGAGAATAAAAGAGTATAGTAGAGATTGGTAGTGGTTGGTCAAGATATTACTAACTGGGTGAATCATTTGGGTTAATACAAAGTAGATCTTAAAAAATACCTACAAACATACATACTCATGCCAGGACCCACTCCCAAACCCCGATTTCCATTGTACTTCTTTCGGTCACTGTAGGTTATATTTATCTTTTCTACATATACTAGTGGTATCATTCATACATAAATTTCTGGTATTGTCCTCTTTTGTTCAACAAAATGTTTTTGCTCATCCATGTAGTTGCATTTCTACTACTTCATTCCATTTAAAAAAGCTAACACAGCTTCACTAAGGCGTAAGCGTCATCCCCCAAATTGTACACATGTATAGTCCATCATTTGGTAACGTGCAGAAAAGAGTTAACATTGCAGGCCAAGGCTACTCATCTTAGAAAGATCAGCTTTCAAGGTTGGATCTTGGAGAGGGTCCACCATCTCTTGATAAGAGTAGCTCACTGTGCCTAAACACTGCATAAACAACATGCTTTCTGCTGGACACCTGGTTTTTCCTTCTGATAGTTGTACTTTGATTCTTTCCACTGTCATAAGTGATAGCCATAAGAATGGATACATTCTAAGTCCTTTGGGCTCTAACAGATCACTGAACTTGGAGTGATCTTGAAGACCCCCAACAGACATGAGTTTTGATATAAAAATATATGTTCCTATTACTTCCAGTTCTATTACTTCCATCTATGACTGATGAACACTTGAAAGGTTCTTAATATTTTTGATTTTGTCTTCCTTAGACAAGTCTAATCTAATCTGCCATGAATCCCACCAATTGAATTTCAGATACATTTTTCCCATCATTCCATCTGGTCTTCCACTCTGCTCTCTGTTATGCTTCTGTGTTGTTTGGCGTTCTTAAGTACCTGTGCATATTTCTAATCGCTAACAGATGTTTTAATGCCTTCGTCTGCTAATTGCACCATCTCTGTCACTCCTGGGACTGTATCTTTGATTTTTCTACTGAAGAGTCACTTTTCTCTTGCTTGCCTGTTTGATAAGTTTTGATAAGATACCAGAAGTTATGTATTTCACTTTATTGCTGACTCTGTTTTGTTATATTTCTTTAAGGGGCATTAGACTTTTCTGTCTAAGTACATAGGTACTTGCAGGTGAACGTTCTCATTTTTAAAACTCAACTAGGCCAGGTTTAAAATGACTGTGGTTTCTGTGGTCTCCTTTAAATGGTCCACGTGTTCAGCGCGTTCTCTCACTCTGGCTAAGGGGAGAGTGTCAGAGAGGAGACAGGTTAATTATCCTCAGCTGTGTGCACTCTGGGAACCATTCCTCTTAGAGTTTCTGGACAATTATTCTGTGCCCAGAGCTTGTTCTTCCTGAACTTAGGAAGTTTTACCCTGTATGTGTGTAACATAGTGTTCAGCTACACACCGAAGGGGTCTTGTATGCAGATTTCTGGAATTCTTTCTGTGCTTTTCATGCTAACTGCCTCAGCCTTCATGAATTCCAATAATTTTATCCTCAGTTAAGATTTGCTGGTCTTTGGTGGGCTCTCCTCTGCTCTATTAGCCAGAAATTGCTTGCCAATAGAAAGAGCACCATATTCATTCCCCCCTTTTTTCAGGATTCTAAAGTCTATATTGCTTTTTGTCTAATATTTTAAAATACAAGGAGGTGAAAAGTATATATAATGTAGTACCATTTCTTAAGAAAGTGAGACACAGGCACATGCATGTATATACTTATATTAAAAATATAGTAGAAAATACTTTTAAAAGTAGTTATTTCAAGTTTTTATTCCAACCATGAAAGAGAAACTGGATCTTGAATTATCACACCATTGTAAATAACTAGAAAACTTCAAAGATATTATTGCATAGATGTCACCTTTTTCTAGCTGCATAGTACTCCATTTAGTGGGTATATAATAGTTTATTAACCCAGTCTATGACTGATGAACACTTGAAAGATTCTTAGTATTTCTATTGCTAATAGTACTAAGGTGAAGAAATTTATAAAAATATTTCCATAAATTTGCCAGCATATCCTTCAGGTACATTTTTAGAAGTGGGATTGTTGAGTAAAGGGTAAATGTATATATATAATTTGGCTAAATAAATGTCTTATATTTTATTCCCTCAATAATGGTCTTATTTTTTATTCTACCATAAATCAAAGAATGATTACATTCTTACATCTGGTCTCAGAATATATTGTCAAACCTTAAGATTTTTCCCTACCCAGTGAAAAGAGGCATAGTAGTGTAATTTAAATTTGTATTTATATCATAGTGAATATGGTTGCATTTCTTTGTGGGTGGGTAAGAGCCACCTGTTTTCCCATGTTAATCAACTACCTGTGGCCTCCGCTAGATCGTTTTCAATGGGATTTTGATCTTTTATTTCTGTTTTTAGAAACTCATGAGCTGTGATATCAGTTGCACATGACGTCTCATTTGCCTGTTTAGTTTATGTATGGAGTCTTTTGCCATGTAAAGACTATATTTTTACACTACCAAAATCATCAATTTGTTTTCCTTTTTGAGTCTCAGTCCTGAAAACTTACCTTATTCCTAAGTTGAAAAAAATTTGCCCATATACTTATTAAGTACTGTACATTTTCAGCTTTTTATATTTACACTCATCCATTTGGAATTTTTCCTGATGGATGGTGTACTAAATTAATCCAATTTTATCCTTTGTTGACAGTGGGTAACTTGTTTCCTCTGGGCTACTCACTGCATAAAGTTGGAGACCTGAGATATGTATATAAGAAAGCATAGCAATGGGAATTTATTTTTCAAGTTAAATGGCCTTATGACATCTGATCACATCATTTGTTAGAAAGCGAACTTAGCATCAGCGACAGTAATGCTAAGGAACCGTCAAGGCCTACAGTTTTCTAGGGTCTGCGTGTATTTTTCCAGGCATCAACAGTTTAGGGGGTACTATAAAGTCACAAGACGGACAGCATTAACTATAAAGTCACAAGACGGACAGCATTATTGTTTGGAAATTATCAGTGGACTGCTGCACTGCTATGGTGTGAATGGACCCCTATTCTCTAAGTTCCTTTGTTAAAACTTAGTCGCCGGGGCAAAGTGAGATGTCTTTTCCATATGATTCATTAATCTTGGTTTGGGCAGTCCAAGCACTATTGCTAGACTATTTTTTGCAGCCTGTACAAGTTTTTCCTTACTTTTGACAGAGGAGCTCTCTGGGAATTTATATATCTGGTTTTGCTCCCCAGATAAGTGGTACTTTTTTTTTTCTTTTTAATAATTTGCTGCCCATCTTCTATCTTAAGCAAGTACAGCTGCGAGTAGAGGAAATTTTAAGATCCTAAATGTGAATGTTAAAATCGTTCAGCATTTGGAGTTAATCAATAACTGTAACAGCGCAGGATATTGGAAATTTAAAAATGAACAGTACCGAAGGCCAACCTGATAAATTTAGCCCGCCGTTTCTAAATTTAGCTCCACGGCCACTCATAAACCACCTTCCAGTTAAGGCCTGGGCTGCAGGGCGCTAGCAGTGCTTCGAGCGCCGCGCTGTCCCAATCTGCGCAGCCGAGCGCGCCCGGAAGGGACCGGAGGGGGGCGCCGTGGCAGCGGGGACGCCGCACAAGGCTCCGGGCTGCCTCTGACACCGTAGTATTAGTGACAGAGACTTTTTGCACCGGTAGTGGCGCGCGCCCCAGGGTTCTGCAGACCCCAGATCGCCTGGGGTGGGGGCCTCGGCCTCGCCCCGCGCTTGGACAGGGCTGAGGTCCCCTGCGCGGCGCGGCGCGGCCGGTTCCGTCCGGGCTCGAGCTTCCCAGCAGCGCCCTCCCCGGGGCGGGCCCTAACTCCCGGTGCCGCGACGAGTGGGCGGCCGGGGGCTGGTGGCCAACAGGGCGAGCGGCCGCGGGAGCTGCGGGAGCGGCGCCGGGACGGCAGCCGCGGGGATCGCAAGAGAAACGAGCCGCCCAGGAGGAGGACGAGGGCGAGGCGGAGGAACTACAGCGGGCAAAGGCGCCGCCGCCGCCGAGCAGGGAGGCGGGTCCTCGGCCGCCGCCGCCGCGGTTCCGGGACGCAGCCCCGGGAGCCCGCCCGCCTCCCCGAGGTGCGCGCCAGGTAGCTCTCCTCCCGAGGGCCCCGCCCGGCGCCCGGTGCCAGGGAGCGCGGCGCCCTTGAGCCGCAGCGCGGCGCAGCTCCGCGCCGGGAGAAGGAAGCGCGGTCTCTTCCCGCGCAGCCCGGCGTCCCCACCCCGTGTACTCTACACCCTACGCGAGCGAGCGGCGCGGCCACGGAGGCGCCGAGGAGGGGCGAGCCGCCGCCGGGCAGCGGCGTGCCCTCTGGGGACACGGCGCCCGAGAAGAGGCGACGGCGCGGCGGCGACGGCGCGGCGCGCGATGGCAGCTGCTTAGCCCGGCGCGCGCGGAGCAGCCCGGAGCTGTGGCTGGCCAGACGGGGCGGCTGGGCGGCGGGCGCTGCAGCCCGGCCCGCGGAGATGGGCACGGAGGCCGGCGAGGGCATCACTTTCTCCGTGCCACCCTTGGCCCCCTCGGGCTTCTGCACCTTCCCCGAGGGCGGCGGCTGTCGGAGGGGAGGAGCGACGACGGCGGCGGAGGGCGAGCCGAGCCCGCTGCCGCCGCCGCCGCCGCCCGGCAGCTTCTGGAACGTGGACAGCGCTGCAGCCCCCGGCCCCGGGTGTCCCGCAGCCGCCCCTGGGAGCAGCGCCACGCGGTGCCGGGGCAACTCGGCGAGCGGCGGCGGCCGCCGGACCACCGTGACGTATGTGATCAACGAGGCGAGCCAGGGGCAGCTGGTGGTGGCCGAGAGCGAGGCCTTGCAGAGCCTGCGAGAGGCGTGCGAGGCGGTGGGCGCCACCCTAGAGACTCTGCATTTTGGTAAACTGGACTTCGGGGAAACCGCGGTGCTGGACCGATTTTACAACGCAGGTGAGCGTGTAGCACGTTTGCCCTTCTCGGTGGTGCGCGGGGGGACCGGTTCTCCCTGGCCGTCGGGGGGCGGGGGGGGGCGTAGTTTGTTTTCGTTCTGCGCAGGGAGTGTGCTTCCTACTCTCGCCCCACCTTGGGGGCAGTGAGCCGCTCTTCGTGACTTCACCTTGCGCTCGCCGCTCCGAGGAGAGTGTGCGTCTGTGCGTGCGAGAACCAGTGTGTGTTTGTGCGGGAGACCCACTGATCTCCCGGGCGTTGGGGCTCTGGGGTCCCCGGGGTTGATTTGGAAACCTGTTTCCAAGCAGTGCGAGTATTTGCTCCCATCAGCTCTTCTGCGTTCTGGGTGGTTCCCTTCTTACGCTTGGCTGCTCTTCTCCCTTTACACAAACCTGTGACCCTTTGAGGTGACAGTTTCCTTTTCTCGGTGTAGTTTTGAGAGTATAGCAACGTTGGCTTGTGCCGCGCAGCCAGCTGCACGTATGAGTTTGCATGCCCTGTCCCGATCTTTCCCAGCGCAGTTAACCTTCAACAAGTTTTAATAGCTCGGATTTCCCATCCATCTCTTACCAATTTTAACTTTTAAGTAATTACTTCACAAAGTACTAACAGACACTACTGACTTAAACTAAATGTGTGTGATAGCTTGGTTAGGGCCAACACTTTGGTAAAATTACCAGGGTTTTTTTTTTTTTTTTGGATTATCCATATGCTGTGGTGGGTTGGAAAGTTTATATAATTTGGTATTATTTAAAATGCTGATATGCTATATAATGATTGAGATTATTTTGGCCATTAAAGTGATTGCTAGCATTATTCATGGAAAAAGATGTACGTTTTTCAACCTATCACAGATTTCAGAAAGTGCTAGGCAGTTGTAGTCCTGGAGCAATTAGCTGTTAGCAAATGTAAGGCATGATTACATGTTATTGAAATTAGCTGTTAGCACCCTATAATGTGGAGAATATGGACATATTTATTTTTTTTAAATTGTGGGTGGAAACCCTGGTTTACTGGTTTCAAAACAATATACTTTTGGCATTTGTGATCACATTTTTTATGCTTTCTATACACCAGTCTCATTTTCAGTTCTGGTTCTCCAAAGCCTCTTCAAAATACCTGAAGTAGGCTTATGTCAGTTTTGGAATTTGGCCAAAGCTCAATATTTTAAGAACAAGAAGAACTTCATGTTAAGTAAGCCAGACTAAATAAACCAGGATTTGCTGGTTCTGGTATTTTTTCCAGTCTCAGGCTTCATAACTCCGCATGAATATAATATATCATAACTTGGTTCCTTGGGTGGCTTGCTATAAAAAACACATAACTTTTCTAAAATTATAGAATTCTTATATTTGGATTATAACTTGAAGGGCGCATTAAAGAGCTGAAAGATGTACGAGGAAATTACCCTGCTAACTACTTGAGCCTCTTTTTATTACACTGATTGAGCATTTTGCTCCTAGGGCTGTAGGAAAAAAATCTTAAGCTCTAAACTAATTTGAAAGAAACCTTTAACAAGGCTCTCTTTCTGAGGTTCTCTAAATGTTATCTCTGGGAAAGGCAGCTGGCCATACTCAAAGGCTGAGGCACAAGGATAATGAGTTTGAGACCAATCTGGGCAAATTAATGGGACTGTGTTTAAAAAAAAAATATATATATATATATATATGTGTGTGTGTGTGTGTGTGTGTGTGTGTGTGTGTATGTATGTGTGTGTGTGTGTATATATATATATATATATATATATATATATATATATATTTGGAGGTGGGGGGAAGGTTAGAAGGGAGCTAATATTTAAACTGTTACTCATTTAATTTTCCAAATGAGCTTAGGAAGGAAATACTTACCTTTTACCATTTAGATGAGAAAACCAAGACATCCATAACTGGCCCTAGGATTCATGGGTAATAAGTGGTTGGTGCAACACTTCATGTGAGGTGCTGCCCCTGAAGGAGCGTGTGTGGGTCTGGCTGCCTCCTGTTAGGTACACTGATGTATTCTCAGGATCCAGGGAAGCTCCCCATCTTGGGATCATGGGATAGAGAGCTGGCATTTCAGGGCAGTGAGGAAAAGTGAGGAAGGCAGGCTCTGGGGAGACCCTTGCTCCTGGCCACTATTTCCCACCTCATGGCTTCTTCCAACCTAGACAGGCCTCAGTTTAACCCCTGCCCACCAGTTTGACATGAACTTTGTGCCGTCTCACTCAGCATGAAGATGTTACAGATTGGCGACGGTGCTGTCTTCATCTAAACCCTCCGTTCATCTAGACCCAGGGCTGTGGAGTTTGGTGGCGGTATACCTGGTTTTCCTCTGATGTCCATAGGCGGTTTTCCTTTCCTCCACCAGAGCAGGCCAACTTTTACTGCAAAGGGTGAGATAGTAGATATTTTAGACTTTGCAGTGTCTCAGAGCTGTTCAACTCTGCCATGAGAACAGCCACAAATGGGACCTAAACAAATGATGGTGGCTGTGTGCCAAGAAAACTTGACTAGTGGTCACTGAAATTTGAATCTTTATAGTATTATGAAATATTATTGCTTTGATTTGTTTCAATGGTTTAAAAAGGGGAAAACCATTTTTGGCTTCCATGTTATACAGGCCCCTGGGCCACGCTGGCCTTATCTCCCCACCCACCACCTGCCCTTGAAAGTTGAATCATTGCTACACAGGAAGAGTAGAGATGAGTTTTCATCCCAGCTCTGCTGTGAACCGTGTCATTGTGAGGAGCGCCCTTCATCTCTTCTAATGGCAATTCTTCACCTGTAAAATTAGCCCCGGGGTAGAAATGGAGGGAACTGTAACTAAATTTCTGAGTTCTCCTCATTATTATTATGAATTGCAAAGACAAGGCAGCACAGTGTTCTGGGGCAGAGCACTCTAACAGGAGTTTCAAGGTCTGGATTCTGGTCTTGGGTCTTCTCCTATTTGGAGCGAGTCACTTAAAAAATTTCAGAAAATAGTGGAAGGTTGGAATGACTGGTGTTGGAGGTTCCCTCAACTTCTCAAATTTTGTATTTTAAAGTCACATTACTCCTGTGAATGAGTCATTTCAGCCCATAAAGATTCATTCTGTCCCGATGTGAGAAGCTCAGGGTTGGGGAGCAGAGCAGTCCGTGCCTTGGCCGTCCCGGTGTCTCTTTGAGGGTTACACAGAAGCTTCGGGCTCACAGGACATAGCTCCAGAGTTACAGTACGGGTGGGTGGACCCAGCGGCAGCTTCTTGAAGGGGCCCACCGCTGGACATAGATGGAAGAGTGAGCTAGGACCACCTATTCAGGCCATTGTTATTTAAAGGGAAACAGAAGCACAACTTAATGGAATGAGGGGTAAGAATTTAAAGCAAGGCATAGAGACATTTTTGCAAACTTCGCCTATCTTTGCATACTGGTGTTTTTTGGTTTTTTGGTTTTTTTTTCTGTGCTGGGAATTGAATATAGGGCCTTGCTCACATACGTGGTCTACCACTGTTTTATTGAAGAACAGATTTCAGTTAAAGGTTTTCACTGATTTCCATAGTCTGTTATTTAACTATATTCTAGATTGTTTGTCCAATGTATTTGTCATTCTGAAAGGTGAAGCTGCATTATCAATGCTTTTGTGAAAATTCATCTTCCCTGCGTATACAAGACTATCTCTAAGAGATGGCAAATGACAACATAACCACACCCCTTCCCAGCCCCCTGCCTTGTAGGTAGCAAAGTTCTATAAAGTTAAGAGATGTCAGTAATGCAAAAAAATTTTTAATGAATATAGCCATGAATATCAAATAGGGATTATTAGTCCCTTATTTTGCTAAGAGGACACTAAACCATAAAGAAGGTATATGCATTCATTCAGATAAAATGATCTAAGACTGCTAATTGGAGCGAGGAGCATACTTTGCCTTAGAAACAGTATTACAAATGGTAGATTCTGGGGTCAACCTAGAAAAACCTCTCCTTACTTAGTCTATGGAGCCCATTCATCATTTTAAACATTTGGGAAAATTATCTGTCTGAAACCTAACACTGGGACTTTGACTATACCTTTCTCTGTGTTAGATCAGTGACTTTTTGCTCTGGTGTAGCTTTTGGTAGCATCTTGGCCAGATGTAGGAGGAGCATCAATTTGCATTCATGGCGGTGGTTGGGCATGGAGGCCCTGGAAAAGTCTCAGAGAGAAGAAGGATGCTGACTGAAAGAGGAGGCTATACCAGCAGAAACCATTAACGCTTAGTTCTCTAAGCCTTCCTAATCAATATAAGGTCCCACTGCTGTAAGACCTAGGGACCTTACTTGGCCTGAGGCCACCTGCCTCCCTGTGGGTGGGCACTGGATTAGGTCTGCTGCCTGCTTCCCCTTTCCCTGCCACAAACCATCACATCCGCCCGGGCCTTCCTCCCAGCCTGGCTAACTGCAGATTGCAATCTCTTATTACTCAGCCTTTCACCCTGTAGCAGTAGCAATAGTGGGGAACCGGAAGGAAGCACATGCTAGCACACTAATATGAAATGGTAAGAGCTTAGCTTTTCTATTTTCATCCATGCGTGTTTACGCTTTAGTCAAGCCCCTGATGAAGGTGGACCATTTTTGCCATTTTGCCAGAGAGGCACCCGACCTTTCTGGGCTTTGGCTCTTCTTTCTTTCAGCACAGTTCCTTGGGACTTCCAGTTTTATTTGGCAAAATGAAACAAAACATAACCCTGGTGTCTCACTTACCCCAGACTAAGGTCTTGAAAGTTTTTCAGCTGGCTTTCACATTTCTGTTTTGAATTCTAGCAAAACTCTCATGTATATTGTCATGTACTTTGAGGAAAAGGATGCACAGAGTTTGTATATTCAAAATAATTGTTCCCTTGAACCAGTTTACAAAAAGATTGACATGTGCTTGCCAACCTTTTAATTTTTCTAAGTGAGGGTATAGAGAAAGAAACCTATCAATCTATCACTTATTGCAGTAGTTTGTTAAGACAGAAAGATGTTTTTATGTTAAAAACAGTTTGGGGAAGCATAACCCTGGAATAAAGGACAACCCTTTGCATACAGTGAAAATATAGAAAAACTCAGTATTTATTACATATTTTCCCCAGTTCACCATGGATTAGTGGAAACTTTATCACGCCAGTCAGCAGAGCCGTGTTTGCCAAGCTTACAACTTCTTTCCACTTTTCAGCCATGTTACTTATGGAAACAGCCTTAGTGAGATTATCAAGAGAGCAAACAGAGATAAGTTCATTAAAGGAAAAAAAGACTCTGGTTCGAAGGGATTTTAAAAGTCATCACTGTGGTGTCCCACACCTGGTATCTCTCTGAGCTTTCCACTTCGCTGGCATGCCACTGGGACAGCTGTGGCCACCGCATACAAGCCCAGTGCACTATGCTTCCTCTTGCTTTCTTGGGTAACTGATCTGTTGAAGCAAAATGATGTTGCCTAAAAGAACTTTACCAGAAAATTAGAAATAAAGAAGGAAATCTAAAATGAAAACACCAAAGTACAAACATAGATTTATTTTTAGAGCACCCATTTCTTACCCCAGCCAACTGCAGATGGTCCTGACAGAACCTGTCTCCCAGGCCTTTGGGATTCTGGTTTCCTTCCTCAATCTGGCCATCTTTGGTCTGCTTGAAGCAGTCATTAGTTGGTAGTGCAAGCTGGTTCCATCTTCGGTGCAACCTGTTCATAAGAGCACAGCACGGTGTTGTTTCTTTAGTGCTGTGGGCTGGTGGCAGCCTTCTGGGAGTTTGATGCTACGGGTCAGTTCCCCTTTGGTGGCTCTGAGGACTGTCCCCTGTTTCCTGTTGCAGGGACCTGGTTTGGGGCCTGTGCGGTTCCTGTTTCTGTTTGCAGGATAAACTTGGTTTGTGGTTTCTTTGGGGAGCGATGGAAGATTGATAAGCAGGAAGTCCAATGAATGTGCAAGTATTCCCACCCATTGCAAGGTACCATGTCTGGGACCCACTTGGTCTCTTCACACACCACCCAAACTGGGAAAGTAGAAACCATAGGAAAATGTGCTATGGGTTAGTCCTCCAGAGCTGACAGTATGCTAGGAAATGATGACCCCTTCCACAGTATCACACGTTCCCCTTTCCATTACTTGTGGGGGTCTCATCACAGCCTTCAACTGTGCCAGCATCTCCCCCATTCCACCAGAGCAAAATGAGAGTTGGGAGTGTGGGAAATGTGGAAGGGGTGGGCAGTGCTGCAGAAACCACAGCCACATCAGGAAGAAACTGGGGATCACAACTTTGGGAAAGGTGTAGCTTTGCATGTGTGTGCTGGGATTAAACCTAGGGCTGCCCATGCATGCTACTGGGTATAGCTTAAAGATATCCTTGCCTTCTTGTAATGTAGAAATAGGTAGAGAGGGAAGCTGGCTATATTTAAGAAAGATACCTTATCTTCAGGGAATTAAATTAAACAATTTAATAAAATTAAATAATAAAATATGCATAATTCTGTTAGTGTCTTAACAGGAGAAAAATGGAAGTGAAGGTGAGATGATAAATGCTTGAAACGCCTTTGGTGACTCTCACACAGGTTTCTTTGGTTGCTTTAGTATATTCGTTTTCCTTCTGGCTGGAGATGCTTGTTAGAGAAACTGATCAGAAGTAGAAAAGGAAAAATAGGAGACAAAGGTGACTTTCAAAGTTTTGTCTCATTGTTTTAAAATTTTTAAAAAGTGAGTACTTATTTTTTGTGAGTTTTAATTGTAAGTTTTTCTCCCCCCCCAAAAAAAAGAAAACATTAAAAACTAAGTTCTTAACCCAGGCTACATTGTGATAATTTCCTGGGGGAAACAGGAGGAGAGACAATTTAAATGTTAAACGCATCTCCTTCTTGGTACCTCTATTGGAGAGCAGACCTGTGTAACTTAAATGCCACCGAAGCTGTACAGGGTAGCAATAAACATTCCATTCCAAGGAAACTTTTTCTTTTACAGTGGTTAATCGATAATGAGGAAAACAATTGACTTTCCTATATGACTCATACAGGAAGAAGGTTATATCCCTTTGTACAGGGAGTCTCTAGGTATAATTGTGACCAGTTATGCTAGTGTTTTCCAACTTTTAGCCTCTTTCATTCCCGTGGACTCCTCCCGAACAGAACCACTGGGGAGAATTGCCCTAGTGAGTATCAGGGAATGTCAGGCTTTCTGTCCACTGGCCTCAAATCCTATAAAACAAAGTATTTGCCTAAGCTAGAGAATCCCTCCTTTGAAAATCTTGATAACCACTACTTACTTAAAAAACTAGCCAAGGGAATTCATGTCTCAAATGCCTTGTAATGTCACAGTCAAGTTTTCTAATAATGTTTGTTGTGACAAGTAGTAGATTAGATTGGGACAGCCAGGACCGGAGTGTGATTTGTGGATTCAGAGCCCACAGCTTCCACCCCCAGCTAGGCATTTCCCTGTAGCTTGGTATCAGTGATGCTCGGGTGAGTTCACTTGGCTATGTCAGAATGATCATATAAATACTTCTTGTTCAGTGCTATGTCCCCCTCCTGTTCTGATCTTCTTACTAAAAGATGATCATCTCTGTAAAAGAACTAGATGTGGCAGTATAATTCTTTAGATGTTTATAGTTGGAAAGGATACATGACTTGGCTTTATTAAATCAAGTGATTGAATAGGTGTCAAAATCAGTTCTTCAGTGAAATAACCCAGATGATTTTTCCACTAGACCAAGTTCTCCCCTAAATGAAAAACATTCAAAGCATGTACTCTGCTTAAGAGGATCAGGTATAATGTGTTGATCCATTATGGTAACATTATGAGTATGAGTCATACTAGTGATGCTTAACTTCTGGTCCCTTCTTGCTAACACATTTCAGTGACTTCTTAGCAGCTGAATGACATTTTTCTACCAATACTAATAAAGGAGTGTGGCCTTTGGGCTAATCCTGGCTTCCTTTGCTTGGTTTTGGACTGTGAAATGGGCTTTTTCCTAATAAGTGCTGGGTTATTTTCTAGGCTTGAGAATCAGATGCATTGCCAAGTGATGAACCAAAATAAACCTGTCTCTTGAATGGTGCAGAGAGGTAGGCTTCAATACAACCTTGTCTTGGTTCCCTGAGACTTTTGGACTCCTGAGTCTGATTTGCTTTCCCTTACACTCAGTAATTCAGCTCTGTGAGCATTTATTAATTGCCTGTGACATGCCTCTTACTGCAGCATAGGCGCTGAAGAACTTCAGAAAGAAGAAGGCATCACCTTGAGGAGAGTAAAGGTCTGTGTGATGTCATTTGTAGGAAGATGGATGCGTCTTTAATTCATAATGTTCAGTGAACTAAATCAGCCGCACAAGTTTAACTATCACGTTGTTCCTCTTACCTGAGAAGCCCAGAGTATAAATAAAGAGAAAAATGAAAGATAGGTAACAAGAAGTCGGGAAATGGAGCATTCCCAAGGAAAAGGGGATCAAGAAATGGAAGGAGGGAGGACAGAGGGAAGGGACAAGGGGTGAAAAACAAACAGGAATGGGGATGTGTTATGTGTACGCCTCAACTCCACACGCGGACTGTGAACACTGGGTACTGCAAACACGCGCAAAGGAAAACAAAGGCAAGTGGGACCGGGGTGGATGGAAAGGGAGGGAGAGCAGGGACGGGATGAGAAGGGAATTAAGGGATGTTATGTGCACGTACCGACTTCCCACAAGGAATATAAATGCTATATACTGCACACCTGTAGTAATAAACTAAAGCAATAAAATGCAGGGTATGATAAAAAAATATGGTGAATGCTTACACGCAGGAGAATGTTGTCACAGTAAAAGACATATTGCCACAAATCCTCAAAACAGCTCCCCTGGCTTCCAACACATTTATCCTGTCATTCTTGCCACTTTCCAAGGCAGTTCTAGTACTACCGCTTCATAAGTGTCTTTAGATGGGCTGTTGTGGCTGCCTCTGTGTCCTGATTCAATTCAAAGTCCTGACCTCTCATGGGCTGAGGGGAAGAAGCAGAAGTTGCACAGTTCTAGAGCTAATGGGTAGAGTGCATGAGGACGGACGGTAGTGTTTTTATAAGCCTGCCTGTCTGTTGGATGACACTCAGCACCAGCATTCACTATATTTTTAACATTAATTTTATTGGTTCATTTTAGATATACATCGTAACATTCACCATATGGAATTTGTTTCTGTACATGACATATCTTGATGCTTCCCCCTCTTCCCTTCCTTTTCCTTCAATCCTTCAAGGCCTCTTCCCCTCCTTATTTACAAGGCCTTGTTTCATTCTTTCCTTCTATTCTCTTTTCCCCTCCACCTCCCTAGTTCCACTTCCCATTTGAACATTTTCTTTCACAGTATCTATTATATATTTTGGTCCTTATTTACCCTTTCAGTTTCTCACACCAGAGAAACAATGTGATATTTGAACACTTGTGTCCAATTTATTTTACTTAAGTGTTTGGTTTCAAGATGAATCTGAATCCATTTACCTAGAAATGTCTCAAGTTTATCCTTGATTATGGCATAATAGTACTCAATTGTATGAAAAGATCATATCTGCTTTACCCATTCATTGCTTGATGGCCATTCGGGCTGTTTCCAAGATTTAGCTATTACAAAATGGGCTGCTATAAACATAGATATGCATATATCACTGTAGTATGGGTTTTTTAATTCTTTAGGAAAGATACAAAGAAGGGGAATAGGTGGATCAAATAGAACCTCTAACTTTAGTTTTTTGAGGAATCTCCACACTGATTCCCACAGTGGTTGTACTGCTTTACACTCCCATCAACAATGAACAAAGGTTTCTTTTTCCCCATATCCTACCCAGCATATGTTATTGATTAATTTCTTGATACTAGTCGTTTCTTCTGGCATGAGTTGGAGTCTCAGCATTGTTTTAGTTGGCATCTCTCCAATGACCAATGATGGTAAACATTTTTTCATGTATTTATTTGTTGTTTCTACTTCTTTATCTGAGAAGTATGTATTAATTTCAGGTGCCTATTTTTGGATTGGGTCTTTAAATTTGGAGAGTCTGATTTTTTGAGTTCTTTATATATTCTAGATATTAGTCCTTTGTCTGAGGAACAGCTGGCAAAATTTTTTCCCACTATGTCCATGGTTTATTTTGCTGTGCAAAAGCCTTTTAATAAAATGAGATGCCACTTGATGATTCTTTGTGATACTTCCTGTGCAATTGGGGTTTTATTCATAAAGTCCTTGCCTACACCTATGTCTTCAAGAGTTCTACCTATTCTATCTTCCAGCAGATTTAGTGTTTCTGTTTTCATATTTGGGTCTTTGATCCATTTTGACTTCAGTTTAATGCATGGTAAGAGATATGGATCTAGTTTTAGTCTTAGGCATGTGGAAAGTCAGTTTTTCCAGCACCATTCATTAAAGAGGCTGTCTTTCTGCCAGTGAAGGTGTTTGGCCCCTTTATCAATCTAAAGTAGCTGAATGTGTTTGTAGTTGTTTCTGCATCTTCTAGTCTATTCCACTGATTCTCGGGTCTGTTTTTTTCTAATACCTTACTGTGTTATCACAATAGTTTTATAGTATAATTTTAAGTCAAAGATTGTGATGCCTTCCTGCCTTCCCTTTTTTGTCCAGAACTGGTTTTGGTATGCTAGGTCTCTTCTGGTTCCAAATGAATTTTAGAATTGTTTTGTCTAATTCTATGAGGTATGCTATTGGTATTTTGATCAGAATTGCATTAAATCTGTATAACAATCTGGCCATTTTCACTACATTGGTTCTTCCTACCAAGAAAAAGGGGTATCTTTCCATTGATGATAATCCTGTCCTACAGTACTGTTGTTTTGAATGTAAAGGTCTTTTACTTCCTTCATTAGATTGATTCCTAGGTATTTCATTTTTTCTGGGTGCTTTTGTAAAAGGCATCATTTCCCTAATTTCTAGCTCAGTGAGTTTGTTATTTGTGTACAGGAATGATACTGATTTTTCAGTGTCAGATTTGTATCCAGTTATGCTACTGAATTTGGCTATTAAATCTAGAAGTCTTTTGGCAGAGTATTTGGGTCTTCTATGTAGAGTGTCATGTCATCCCTGGATAATGATAATTTAACTTCTTCTTTTTCTGTCTTTATTTATTTTATTTGTTTCTTGTCTAATTGCTCTGTTTAATGTTTTCAGAACCATATTGAGTAAGAGTCATGATAGTGGACATCCTTGTCCCTTTCCTAATTTTAGAGTGAAAGCGTTCATTTTTTTAATGAATATGATGTTGGCTGTTGGCTTGTTGTAGATGACTTTAATAGACTGAGATAAAGATGATTTGCATATATTGAAACATCCTTGCATTACTGGGATAATTCTTATTTGGTCATACTGTATAACCTTCTTTTTTTTTTTTTTTGTATAACCTTCTTGATGATTTGATGTATTCTGTTTGCCAGTTTCTTATTTAGGACTTTTGCATCTATTTTCAATATGGAAATTGGCCTGTAGGTCTCTTTTTTGGTTGGATCCTTCTCTGGTTTTGGTAGCAGGGTAATGCTAGTTTCTAGGAATGAGTTTAGTAGTATTGATGCTCTTTGAATTTCATTAGTTTATGGAGTAATGGCATTAGATTTTCTCTAAATTTCTTGTAGAATTCAGCAGTGATTCTGTTAGGACTTGGGCTTTTCTTTATTAGTAGGTTTTTAATTGCATTTTCAATTTCATTGACTTATATTGGTTTATTTAGAATTTTTGTATCTTGTGGATTCAACTTTTGGTAATTCATATATGTCTAGGAATCTGTCCATTTCTTCTGTTTTTCATCTTATTAGAACAGATTCTCAAGATAAGTATTAATGATTTTCTGAATTTCTATAGGATTTGTTGTGATTTCACCATTTTCATTCCTAATTGATTGAGGGCTCTTTCCTGTTTTGTGCTAAAGTTGGCTATGAGTTTGTCAGTTTTATTTAAGCTTTCAGAGAGCTAACTGTTTGATTCATTGATTCTTTGTATTGTTTCTAAGTCTCAATTTCATTAATTTCTGTTCTGATCTTTATAATTTTGTCCCTTGTACAAGTTTTGGACTTGACTTGCTCTTGTTTTTCTAGAAACTTGAGTTTCAACATTAGGTTATTTATTTGAGCTTGGTCTGTTTTTCTGATTTGGGAATTTACTGCTATAAATCCCTCATAGGGCTGCTTTGATTGCATCCCCTTTATTCTAATACATTGTATCTGCATCACTGTTTAGTTGTAGAAACTATCTAGGCCTGGTGATATAGGTCATTGGCACAGTGCCTGCCTGGCAAGCGCAAGGTCCTAAGTTCAATGTCCCTTGTTCTTTGGCACTGTCCTGTAGTATTGTTTAATGACCCTCAGACAATCTCAGTCTTGCTATACAAGAAATAACAACTGATTAGAACAATTGTGTCACCTTAGCTAAAGTAGTGCAGTAATAACAATGGTATCAAACATACACTAGAATATGACAAACTATGCTCTTAATTTGCTACCTTTCACCATATGAACAGAATCTGTATTTATATAACCAAATCTAAAACAAACCACAAAACTGTAGAAAGTAAATATCCCCTCAATATGGTGATTTTACCCTTAAGAGTTAGAAGGGGGTCAGGGAAAAGTAGAGATACAGAAGGAGAAGGGTTAGAAGCAAGGCTGGAAGACAAAGGTTATGAAAGCTTTGGGAACTGGTGAAGGGACAGGAGGGAAAGAATGAAATAGAAACGAGAACAGAACACAAGGACAACAACAAAAACTAGAAACAATGTTCTCAGTCGTACAAATAAGAACAATCAAGAAAAAATAGAAAAGTAAATGAATAATCAAAGGAAGAACAGCAGGAAAGAAATGTCCACTTCAGAGCACATCTGCTGTCACTGGTTGACGGAGCAGACAGACAGAGCAGAGATCTGTCTGACTGATCTCAGCAAGCCAGCAGTAGCATTATGGCAGTGGTGGGTAATCCCGGCAAACCTGGGTCTTTAGTTCCACTGACGTTCATGGTGCATCTGATTTCTGGCTATGAGGCTAGAATGTTTCTTGCCACCTTGAACTCATTTTCTTGACCTCCTGCTGGTTTAACTCAGTTATGCCCCACTCAAGACACTTGGAGATGCTAGATGGAACCAACCCACAGCTGGTGTATTTACTTCTGTTGGCCCCTTTCCAAAATTGCTGCCAGCCAATCACCCTCTCCTGGGAGGAAGTCTGAACTCAAATAACCCACCAGCCACTGCAGTCCACAGTATCCGCTGCTCTGTTCACTGGTGTGTTTCTCCATGGCGGCTTGTGGGTTTGCCAATAGTCATGACCGTGCTTCTGCAGGTTTGAGCCACCCCTCCATGCCATGAGCTGGGGCTCAGGGAGAAAGTGTAGCTTGCCACCTCCTCTTCACTTTCCCTGTGGGCTCTAATTTTTGCTTCATATCCTTGCTGGGTCCCAGGAACCCACTTCCCTCCTCCTTCTCTTCCTCACGTTGCTACAGTCACTGTATTTTTTATCATGCCTCTAAAAGACATTCACAAAGGAAGACTTCTAGAACTGCTTCAGGAAGTGACAGAATGATGGAATAAGTGTGTTTGAAATGAGGGGGTGTATTTTGAGGGAGTATTAATGACAATGTGTCTTTTACTGTAATAAATTTTTAAAAATTTAAACACAGTTTTTAAAATCACATATCTGTTGCCATGGGAACAGCTGATGCTAAGGAAGAAGTCAGGAAGAACCACCTATGTTACCCATTCCTCCGCACCCCACTAATTTGTAAAATAACTTAAAAGATTTAAGTTGCACAATGTTTCAGTTGTAAAAAGTACATAAAGTCATATACCAGACTTTCGTTCACCTATGCCCTAAAGATAATACCTATTAAACACTTTGACATTTATTTCACTTCTCTTTTCCTGTTTTAGAGAAATAAATTGGGTTGCACAAAACTGAAAGCCCCTTTCTCCTTCATCAGTTGCTATCCCTAGGAAAGTGCTTCCTTCATGGGAAGTGCTACATTGTAATTTTATAAACTATAATTTTAAAAAGTCTAAAATCATGACTTTCTATATAGCAAGTAATTAATTTTTATTTAACAGGTAAAGCAATAAGATACAAAAGAATGGCTTAAAAGAGAATCTGACAAGCAGACAAACACATATTATTAAGAAAGCCAAAATGAATTTGCTAATAGATCAGAACTGGTTAATATTATCCAGGCAATTTTGTAAATATAAATGTTAAGAGTCTTCTTTTCTAGGAGGTAGAAATCAATTGTGCCTATCAAATAATACTCATACATATTGCTGTGGACAAGACATATATATTTATATTACCATCAGATTTTGCATAACTTCATGTTCACCCCAATAGCATTGTGGATACCCCACGCTCTCTTTTGCCCATATGGAAGTCTTTGGCAACTTATTTTGACAGAGGTTGGTCCATCTTAGCAGGCTCTATATCTGTCTCCTCAAGAGCTCAGACAGAACCCATGCCAATGTAAAGAACCTATTGTTTCCTTTTGTCTCCTTCTTTGCCAACTGACGCTGTGCTTGCCCTGGGAAAGTCTTAGAATTCTTTGTTTTAGCCTCAGTGCCTCATCATAGCTATTTCAGGGCAGGAAACATGTATAACCTGTATGTGATGATATCAGTTACCCAGGCTTTAGATGTGAAAGGACAAACAAACTTTGTGGCCATAAAGTTGGCAGGAATGGCAGGGTGCAGTGCGGTTACCTACAGTGTTTGGAAACCTCACTTAATCTCATGCTAGGAAATCATCCTTGTTACCAGTGTTTTCTTCAGTCGTCTAGACTGCTTCAAATAGATTTATCTTTTGGAGTTAAATAATCCTTGTATTTTAAAGGGCTGGGCTTAAAGAAGGAACTTTAGTCTTATAATTTGAGGCAAAGCATACCGAAATAACTACACGGTTACTGTTGTGTGCTAGATGTCATGCAATAGCTGTACATGCGCGGTCTTATCCAGTCTTTAAAACAGCTTTATGAGGCAAATAGTATTAGTTGTATACATAAATTTCTACTTAGATAATAAAGGCAAACATGGATTGGATACACTGTTGATCCAAAGTCATAGCAAAATTATGACATACATACAAGAATGACTGAGGCAGAAATCAGGGCTACTTCTTTTTTTTTTTTTTGCGGTACTGGGGATCGAACTCAGGACCCTGCGCTTGCTAGGCAAGCGCTTATTCCACTGAGCTATATCCCCAGCCCAAGGGCTACTTCTAAAGGTTCTAAGCAACACTTATGAATTTGTAATTCATATAACATTTGCATACATACAGTTGATACATGTTAGTCTTCTATGAAAATTGCTAAGTTTTTCAAACTTAGTATTGGGAAACTAACTTTGGTTCACCTAGCAAAAATTTAGATCTTTGAGTTTGGGCAGTAGAGTTCCAACCTTTCCAGAGTAACCCCTGGCTAGTTCCCTTGTCTATTGGGCTAGCGTTTAACTGTACATACAGTGGAGTACAAAAATATGGTGGAGTGCAAAGAGCCTTATGGACAGTCTAAAGAAGCCGGGGGTCTGTATTAAAACTTAGTACATCTTTTAGCGTGTGTATAAATTGTTAGTTGCAAAGCAGGGTTGGGGTACAAGTTGCTTGTCATGACCTAGTGAAATTGGAGAACAGTATAGTAGCTTGCACATGAGTTTTGACAAGAACATTTGGCTTGATTTTTTTCTTGCCAAGAGACTTAGCCCTGCCAGTATTTCATGTGCTTAAAGTATACTTGGTGTATCTGAAATAAAATTGGAAAGGAAATACTTAGTAGAGCTCTAGACTCTTCTTTCTCTTATAAAATCAGTGGTGTAGAAAATTCATTCAGCTATCAAATAACACATGTAGGGGTTACCCAAGGACAGATCCCTGCTGTATTTATGAGAATGTCATACTGCAGGTCTGTGTTTTTGTTTCCAAAGTCTTACATTAAGAGTTGTCAGTGTTATGAAAACTTTGCACAGTGTCTTACGCTTTGGGCTTTATTAATATTTATTTATAGAAATGTTTCATTAGTATTTCATAGTCCACTTAGCATGCATTTAAGTGAGTGGCATATTTGTGTAATCAGAGTTAATTATAATTAGGTCAGACCAAATTTTAAAGTGACAAGAATTCATACTTACCATGAACATAGTATGCACACAGAGTTCACTTCTTTACTTTCTTTTGAAGAAATGAGTTAGATGCAAAGACATAGCAATTAAGAAGGCCAATTGCAGGAGAATTTAAAAGTTGCCAACTTGTAAACATTCATCAGTGTTCATTAATGACAGAGTTAGAGAGTGGCTTGCCTGGGTCTTCTGGTAGTTTAAAAGTTCAGAATCTTTTACTTCTGTCTCTTTAAGGCATCAGAAGGCAGGTAAAAGGAGGCAACTCCAAACTGAACAAAGTGTAGCTGCATGAGTTTAAGTAACCTTTATGGAGAATATGGTTATATTTATAACTGTCATCTCCTACAGCTTATTTGGGGCCCATGAGATCTTTGAGAAAGCTAAATCTTAATATTGTGACCCTCTTCTTCTTTTGCCAAATCTCACACAAACTTGGGGCTAAAATATCGCTGTAGCTTATTTGCATGCACTATTAGGTTGCATATTGTCATTTTTTGGCAAAATCTAGAAAATGTAGTCTCCTGGTTTCCAAGTTTAATGGAGCTTATAATCTCTACTTTGTTTCAGGTGTTATTAAGTAGGTTTCATCTCATTAAGTAACTGGTGAACGTCCTTCTTGTTGGATCATATCTCAGTTACCCAGGATTGAATCTTCTCACTACGTGTTTTCAGGCTGCAGGCTCAGTTTTACCCTGGAGTAGTCCAGGAAGGGTCAGATTGAGAAAACCTTTGAATGGCCCCAAAAGGAAATGTGTTGTTCATACAAACATTTTTTGCACTATGTTGTCAAACGGGTTGGGAAGTTTGAAGTGAAACTTATTCTGTAATACTGGCATATTGCCATGCATTAATTTTCCCAGACCACAGGTGTTTGGTAGACTTACGCATTCCTCTAAAAATATGATTAGACACACTGGAATAAGTTTGCTGGGGCAGAAGCGTGAAGCAGTCACGATTTTCTGTTTTCAAACTCTGTGTTTCTGGGTTTCTTCTTGGTTTGTTAAGGCACTAGAGAACATGGCATGTAAAGATTGAATTCTGTGCCAGAAGACAAGCCACACTGAATTTGAGAAGATTTTCTGAGAACATAAAACAATGGGCTATAACTGTAAAGTCCAAGGCCTTAATCTGCTTTCAGTTTTCAGTTACATGGTCTAAATGCTGAGAGCTTAACTTGAAACTTGGACTAGGATACAAGCTTCTGATGAGTACATTTATTTTATGAGAATTAACCTTTTTAAGGTGTGTAATCATCTCATTGAGACAAGGAAGAAAGTCCTTCTCAATTTTTGAAATCCAATACATATGCGATGTGCACTGACCAGGGAAATTTCTTCCTGAATTCAGCATGTTATGTAGTTACTTATGAATAGTGAATAACCATGAAAAAATTACCTTCTATTTTTATTCTCTAGGATGTGTGTCATTTTTTATTGCATGTTTAGGTTAATAGCTCCTATTTAATCCATCTAAAAATAATCTTGTAAAGTTATTAAATAAAACTTTGTTTGCTTTTAGGATTCAGTGTTCTCTCTTTTTTTGGGGGGTGGTACCTGGGATCCAACTCAGGACCTTGTACTTGCCAGGCAGGAGCTTATGCCGCTGAGCTATATCCCCAGCCCAGGATTCAGTATTCAATGCATAGTTGATTCTTTGGAAGGTAGAAAAGAAGCGGTCCCTCAGTCTGGCATCGCTAAGAAGGAACAGTTGAAAAACATACCAATGTTACAGAGTAATGGAAAGTTTTTCTTTAGATGACCTGAGAAAGAAAGAGCAGTTTCAGCTACTGTAAAGGATTGCTAAAATATAATTCTGTGTCTTTTTTTCCTTCTCATGTCTTGTTTGCCCTAAATCTCTAGGACACATTTGGATGCCTGGCACATAATACGCACTTGATATGTACTGATTTCCTGAATATGTGGATTTTGTACTTTCCCCCAGCAGTGTTTGAGCTACTGGTTTTGATGTCTCCTTTTCCTGTTGAAGTGTGAGGCAGTGGCAAGGACTACGTTTTGTGGACCCTGATACCCCTCAGTTCTTCTGTATCAGTGTGTGATCTGTAGCATGGTATTTAATGATGCTTTTAGAGAAGAATTCAGTGACGTCACCCTTTCCCTTAAGGGTCTCCCAGTCTGGTAGAGGAGACCAGCCCTACAGAAATACAATCGACTGTGTTATGGTTACATCAGAGTATTATATGTACTTTGAGAACACAGATGATGGAGGACTCCTCCGAGTGTGGGGGAGGCTGACCTAAACTTTGGGCTGCTGATGCTATTTGATTGGGTTTTGAAGGTTAGTAGTGAAAGTAGGGGCTGGGGATATAGCTCAGTGGAATAAGAGCTTGCCCAGCAAGTGCAGGGTCCTGAGTTCGATCCCCAGTACCGCAAAAAAAAAAAAAAAAAGTAGTGAAAGTGAACATTCATTGATCAGTTATTATGCGCCAAATATTTTAAATTATGGGACTAATATTCTTCTATCCAAAAGGGATAGAATAGAAAGAAGGCTATGAATGGAAAACGCCAGCATTCAACTCATCTAGTGAGAAAGAGGAAATGGTCAATGAATGATAAATGCTCAGACAGATAAGCCAGATGTGGTGGTGCATGTGAGTGACCCCAGCGCTCTGAGAGGCTGAGGTAGGAGGACACCATGTTGGAGCCCAGCCTTGACAACTTAGTGAGTTAACAAGACTCCATCTCAAAGTAAAAAATAAAGAAAGAGCTGGAGTTGTAGCTCAGTGCACAGCCCCTGCACTCAGTCCGCAGTACCACCAAAAAAAAAAAATTTTAGTGAGAGGGAAAGTGAGAAAATTTTGATAGAGACACAAAGAGGATGTGTTAGTCAATATTTTCTCTGTTTCACCATAACAAAATATCTGAAGCAATTAATTTATGAAGGAAAAAAGGTTTTATTGGCTCATAGTTTTGGAAGTTCCAGGCCATGACCAGGTGTGGCTCCATTGCTTCTGGCCCTGTGACAAAGCAGCCTGTCATGGCAGGGCTGCTTACTGAAATAAAGCCACTTACTTCAGCCTGAGCCATGGAGCAAGAGCGATTGGAGAGGGGAGCTGGGTCCCACAGTCTCCTTCCAGGCTATGCCCTCAATGATCTAAGAGCCTCCCATCACTTTCCACCTCTTTGACATCACACCACCTCCCACAGCGCCATCCTGGACCCAAGCCTTTAACATCTGGGCCTTTGTGGGACATTCAAAACCCACATTGTAGCCAAAGGCTACTCAGAAGGTTGGTGACATTCCGTGTTTTTAAGAGAAATAACAGGACTTGGAGATTCGAAAGCCCCAGAAAACTCTTGCCAGAGCCCTTTCAGGAAAATAGGAGGTGGTAGATGTCATGTTCTATGATTGGACTCATTGCTGGTGAGTAACAAGAGGCACGGAAGAAAAAGAGGTGTTATTTAAAGAAAAATGTTCATAAGGGACTTAGAAAGGGAAGGCAATTGGTGGAAGCCATGTGTACCACTGTGAGGGTCAGGCACATGGTCTGGTCCAAGACAGGCCTTTGTGGTCTTGCATGCTATTTAACACTGCTTCTGTGGAAATGTGGGACACAACTTCCCCACTATTTTCTTATAAGAAAGACATGACTAAAATTGTGGTAAGTATACATGAAACAGTTACTTGTTTCCTGGCTAATTTTAATTGACTGAAGATAGAGTTGTGAGATTCTACAACCTAAGTAAATTTGTATTTATAGTAACACAGTTTAAGTAAAGGGTTCTACCTGGTGGACTCAGTTTACAGAAGTGTGGGATTTGTTTAGGAAGAGAAAGAACCAATACCCAGGCTAGGTAAGGTGTTCATTCATTTCTCCGCAGTGGACAGGGTTCACAGGCTTTTAAATGTTAAAGAATAGGAACTGAAACTCACAATCCTTTTGTTGTTTTTTATACCACATGAAATACTTCATTGCTCACAGCACTGGCTACATGTTACTGTAAAAATGATTCCTTTTTAAAAATGGCATTTGTGTTCATTTTGCCACCTTGATTGGTAAACTCGCAGAGGAAACTCTTCACATTTTTTCAAAACTGCTTGCTCTTTAGGCTTTCTTCATCTTAGCTTCTCAACCACTCAGGAGTAGAAGGCTGCTCTGAGTAGATTGGAGAAATAACTCTGGGTTAACTGGAAGATACTTTCCCAACCATACTTGCACATTCACGTGTGTTCAGTGTCTGTGTAGCCATTCTAAAAAGAAGCACACCCACCGCGACCCACCCCAAAATTCTTCTGTGTGTAGTTGCTGTCTCTTACTGCAACATCCTGGAATCGGTGCCTTTCAGCTTCGCTTTTGTGCCTGCTCCATGCAGAGAGGTGCACAGTGTTGGCTGAGGTTTCTGATGATGCCTCTTCCTGAGATTTCTGCACCTTGGTCACCACAGCAGGATGGGGAAGGAACGTAGCTGTGCAGAAAGCATTTCAACCACTTATGTACTTAGGGATTGCTCTATCTGGATTAAGCACTCTCTCTGTCTCTGTCTCTCTGTCTGTCTCTATGACTCTCTCCCCCCTTCTCTCTCCCTCTCTTTTGTCCCTCTGTCTGCCTCGGTGTCTCTGTCTCCCTCTCTCTCTCTCTCTCTCACAATGGATGGAAGGCCGTTTTAAAGCAAATGTAGAAATACAGTGCCCTCCACGTCCATGAAGAATTAGTTCAGTACCCCCAAAATCTAGGGATGCACAAGTCCCTTTTATAAAATGGTGTAGTATTTTCATATAACCTGTGCATGTCTTCTATATCCTTTTCTTTTTTGAGACAGAGTCTCACTGTGTTGCTAAGGCTGACTTCAAACTCCTGGTCCTCCTCCCTCAATTTCCATGGCATCTGGGTCAAGGTTAGGGTTAGCGTTAGGGTTAGGGTATACTTTCAGCCACGTCTAGATTACTCATAATACCGACTAAAATCCAAGTGATAGTTACGTCAGCATTATGCTGTATCAGTGAGGCAATAATAGCAAGATAAAAACATCAGCATGTGCTCCATGCAAGTTCAATTTTTTCCCCCAAATATTTTCAGCGCATGGAGGTAGACTGTGAATATGGAAAACCAACTAGTTTTTTAATATTGAGTTACTGAGATGCATGTAAACTCCTTTGATAAGTATAATGGTAATTATAATAATAAAAAGATTAGAGCAGTAAATTATACAATGTTCTGGCAGGTAATATAGGCATAAGACAGGTTTCACTTCTTTTGTTAATACAAGATGAACAAAACTATTGGATGTTAGGAAACTCCCCAGTATAGTTTTCTAGGACAGAGGCCAGAGCTGCAGGTTTGACCCCCTCACTCTGTCCTTCATACCTGCCAGCTGGTCCACAGGAACTTCAAAGTCAATTCCATACAGGAAGTGGTTTCCTTATCTAGTTTCTAACATTTCATTTAAGTGGCACTCAGCTTTCAAAACCAGTTTTCTTCTAAGAATTTTATAATTTTTGCTCTTATCTATATTCCATTTTGGATTAATTTGTAAATATCATGTGGGTAGAGGTCTCGATTCATATATAGAGATATACATCTATATAGGTATCTATTTTTCCCATATTATTACATTATTTGCTTAGTTTGATATTTACTGTATTTTTAGGTGAATTATTGACATGGAATTCTTCCTAAGCAAAACTTATCTTTTATGAACTCTACTATGGCTTTTAAATGCAGATTCTTGCTTCATAGATGGATCTGAAAATTAATTTTCTTTTATAAGATTTAGATTTTCTTTTTACACTCAATCTCTTCTCCATCCTGAATTTATTTTCTTGTGTGATATAGAAAATACAAACATACATATATATACCTGTATATATTCAAATGTACTATGATTGGTAACAGGAACTAACAGGCAGGCTAAGTGAAATTTTAGAGTGTAACATTTCTGTAAATATCACAGTTTGTGATCACACCATGGCCTGAAGCACATCAATTATTTGTGTAAACCCCTTTCTCTCTTGCTCTTAAGGATTATACTAAAGACAATTATTTCACCTTTCTACTTAGCTCAGAGTTGCTGTGGGGAAGTTAATGTATTTTATTATATGTATTGTGTTCTATAATTCTGTGAGGGGCAGAGAGTCCCCTTTTATCAGCTACCCCATCTCATCCCTTGGAGGGAAGTTCACCCACTTGGCCTCTCTTCCACTGAGGAAGAGGAAGTCAGTGTCGGTCACCTAGTTCTTTGCTTGTAGTGTGTACTACAGCTGTATGCTTGGGAGTCACTGATGTAACTGTCTGTTCCAGACCTGCTAACCTCCCTCTCTTCGTCTTTCCTTCTCTCCCTTTCTTCCCTTCCTTCCTTCCCTACCACTGACTGGGTCTGCGCCATCTGCCAGGGTTTGGGGATAGACAGTGAATGTGGCATAAGCTCTGGCTAAACAAGAAGCACCTTCCAGCTCCTCTGTGTTTATTTTTCTGTTTACTGTGACCCCACCCCACTTCTACATGCTTCTTTTTACATCCTATTTTAAAATATATTTAAAAGAATAAGATGTGATTTATATATTAGAAAATTCAACTTCTAATAGTACACAATTTGGCGGTTTTCTGTAGATCCACAAAGTGTGCAACTGTACCACCAGTATCTAACTCCAGAATACTGTGAGCACTTCCAATTTTATACCCATTAGCGGTCATTTTCCTATCTCCTTCTACTTATGCCTGGCAGCTGCTAATCTGCTTTCCATCTCTGTGAATTTATTGATACTAGATATTTCTTGCAAGTGGAATCATACGATACGTGGCATTTTGTGACTGGTTTCTTTCACTTAGCATCAAACCGTATTTATGTTGTAGTAGGAATGAGAACTTTCCTTTTTCCAGATTACTCTCCCACTGAATGAATTTCCAACATAGTTTCCTTCTCTACCATCAGTTAGTGGACTTTTGGGTAGTTGCTACTATCACAAAAAGCTCAGCTGTAAGCATCATGTCAAGTATCTGTGTGAACCTCCAATTTTAGTTCGCCTCAGTACCTGGGCGTGGAGTTGTTGGGCCATGTAGGAGCTCTGTGTTTAAGCTTTTGAAACCATTTTCTAAAGTGGCTGTGGCATTTTCCAGTACCACCAACAATGCAGAAAGATTCCATATTTATCCACACTGCCATCAGTGTTGCTGCTTTTTGTTTTTCTGATTATAGCCGTCCCGGAGGGTGTTGCTTTGTATTTCCCTGAAACACAGCATCTGTTCCTGTGCTTATTGGCATTGAATATCTTCTTTGAAGAAATGTTTGTGCACATTTCTCCCCTTTTTCACACTGGTGAGTTGTAATCTTCGCATAATCTGGATACAAGCACCTTACTAGATATAGGGTTTGCAAATATTTTCTAACGTGTAGGTTTTTTTTCTGATATTTTACTTTGAAACACGAAAAGCTTGCCCTCCTGCCTTCCCCTCTTTCCTTCCTTCTTTTCCTCCTTCCTTTCTTCTGTCCTTCCTTCCTCTCCTTCCTCTTTAGATTGAACCCAGAGCCTGAGGCAGGCTAGGCAAGTGCTCTACCACTGAACGACATCCCCAGCCCTATTAATTTTTATACACGATTTCACTAAATTGCCCAGTCAGGGGTCGAACTTGTTCTCCCAAGTAGCAGGATTCCAGATGTACACTACCATGCCCAGCAAGGCCTTAATTTTGATGAAGTCTGATCTATTTTTTCTTCTGTTGCTTGCACTTTTGTGTCCTATGTATGAAATCATTGCCCATCCCATGTCATGGAGATTTGCACTCACATTTCCTTCTAAGAGTTTTATGGTTTTTGCTTTTATATTTAGGCCCTTGATCCACTTTGAATTAATTTTTATGTATCATGTTAGGTAGGGGTCCAACTTTATTCTTTTGTATATAGATTGTCCTGGTATTGTTTGTTGAAAAGACCATTCTTTCACACTTGAGTTATCTTGACACCTGCTTAAAAAATCAATTGACTATCCGGATTTAATCCTATGCTTTTAGTTTTATTTTATTCTAATGATATTTATGTTTATACTTATACCAACTGTGTACAATCTTCATTATTTTTTATTTGTTTTAAATTTTGAAATCAGGAAGTATGAGTGTTCCAAATCTGTTCTTATTTTTGAAGGCTATTTTAGTTCCCTTGTATATCCATTGAATTTTAGGTTTGTTAGTTTCTGCAAAAAAAAAAAAAAAGACATTTGGGTCTTCTTATTTTAACTGTCGCTAATATTCTTTCATCGTTATATTTTTCAGCTTTCTCGTTCACCTGCATTTCTTTGCTTTCATGACAACTACAGTCAAGATCTCCTTTGTACCTTTGTGCTGTTGAACTGATCAGCAAGTCACGGATTGCAGAGTTTTCAGGTTTTGGGCATTGGTTGTTGTTTATCACAGCCAAGGGGCGTGTGGATTTCTGCCCCCCCCTTTCCTTCTCCTTCGCCCCCCTTTATCCCTTTCCTCCTTTATTTCCTTCCTCTTTTCTTTCTCTCTTCATTTCTTTCTGTTCTTTGTCCTTTCTTTCCTACTCCCCTCTTCCTTTCTGTCCTGTCTTCCTTCCTTCCTATGGGATTGGCATATGGATGTTCAGGTCAGAGATACAGCTCAGAGGGCAGCACCTGCCTGGCAAGCACAAGGCCCTGAGTTTGATTCCCAGTGCCCTCCCCAAAATAGAACAAAAAAGAAATATGGATATTTGTAGAGTTTGACTTTAGAATGAATGAGAACCACTATTTACTTTTGTCTGCTTACTGCCTAATACTTGAGTGTGGAAACTCACCATACCCTTGGAAGGGTCATTGTTGCTGATAAACTTGTTCTTTGTAAATTTGATTTTTCTAAGAAAAAGTACTGACAAATGAATTTTCCCAAAACATACTTATTAGTTCATGTGCTTTCTAAGAGAAATCCCTATCTGTAAATATTTCCAGAGTAAGTGGGTTAACACTCATGTGTTTGCAGGTTGCATTTCAGCATTGAGATATAAGGTGAAATGGCCTACTATGATGGAAGCCTGTAATCCAAGTTACTCAGGAGGCTGAGGCAGGAGGATTACAAGTTCAAAGCTAGTCTGGGCAACTTAGCAAGAAGTAAAATGAAAAATAAAGGGCTGGATGTATTTTAACGGTATAGTGCTCCTGGTTTCAATCCCTGGTGTGGAAAAAAAGATGTACATGAAGTAGAGATTATCATAGATTTAAGTGGGTTTTATGGTGGGTCTGGCATGAAACTTTCCCTGAAATGTCCCTTTAACTTAGAAGATTACTTTGATATCCTTTTTGTTCTGGAAACTTTTAAAATGACTGTCCTCAACCACAAATCTCACTGTGTAGTTTTGTTGATCAGCTTTCCTAGTACCCAGTACCCTAAAACCCAATAGTGAGCTAGAAAGGTTGATGATGGAGTAACTCAAAACCAGGTAATCTGTGACTCTGCTTATTACTGTGGGTGAGCGGGGTACAGCAGGGGGAGAAAAATACTGAGTGTTGAAGTCCGCTGCCTTGACCTACTTGGCCATGAGATCAGTGGTGCCTAGGTAGTTTCGTTTTTAAATTATGAAGTGTGCCCAGAGGTTGTCTTTGGGGCGGTTCTTTCCTAACTTACTGCTCGGCCTTGTTCTAAAGGGGAAACGGGAGTTTTAACTCAGAAATGTATCCTGTAGAGCATTTGGTGCAGATTTGCTCATGAGGTGTGCAGGCAATCAGTTTTCAATTGCTGCTTGTGCTGTGGTTGGAGGTGAGCTAGGTCCTTCCTCTGGGTTTTGCATTACATCCGATAGATTATTGCCTGCTCAGGACCTGTGGTGCAGCTGGGATGGTGCAGCAGGGATGGGAACCACTTCTTGCAGCGTGCACAGTAAGCATATCCACGTTCAGGGTTTATATGAAAAGTCAGGTCTTCCTTGTGAGGGAATGGCAGCCATGTGTTGGAATGATCACAACTTACACGATGAGTCTGGCAGGTGTCTATTTGTGAATCTTGGCCTTACCACACTAGTTCACTAAGACACTAAAGTGACTAAGTGTCTTAGTCACCTTCTCGACACTGGGGCAAACTTCTTGCCATCCACAGCTTACAGGTGGAGAGGGCTGTTTTGGCTCACAGTCTCAAAAATTCCATTCCATGGTTGGCAGGCTCAAATACAAAGATAGCAGCATGGAAGGGCCTGGTGGAGGGGGGCTGCTCACATCATGGCGGTCAGGAAGCAGAGGGAGAAGGGAGGAGTGGGGCAAGAATACACCCTTCCAGGTCACCCCCAGGTGACTCACCTCCAACCTGGCCCCACCTCCCACCAGCACAGTTAGTCGGTGCCCACGTCCAACCAACCACCTTCCAAAAGCTCTGTCCCTGAACGCACGAGTGTTTCAGCACACACTGCAGATCCAAACCACAATACTAAGCCATCCATAAGATGGAGATCAAAGCTATTATAGTGTTACAGGCTTATTGAGAACGTGCATGTAAGGAGATTTTGCACAGCCCTGGCAGGTCAGAAACTGCTGGAATGAAAAGCACTTCAGAGGCTGTGTAATCCAGCATCTCATCTGATACACGAGTCTACCGCACAGACGTACTTTCATTACGTTGCCGTATTGCCAGGTAAATTTGATGGGGGGAATCTAGTGGTGACTTCTTTCTTTTATTGGGGTGTTCTATAAAATTTTTCCAGCCAGCTAGGGTGGCATATGTCAGTTATTCCAGCTCTTATGAGGCTGAGGCAGGAGGAGTATGGCAAGTTTGAGTCCTGCCTGGGCAATTTAGTGAGACCCTGTTTCACAATTAAAAAACTAAGTTCAGTAGTACCACACTGCTGAGATCCTTAGCACTGCCAAAAAAAAAAAAATCTCCATAGCTTGGGTGTTAGTGGCCAGGTAGTAGAGGGATGTGATCCCGGAAGCAGACATAGTAGTAGCGATCCCAAGACAGACAGACTTTAGACAGCTCAGTGACCCCACTCAGTCATGTCCTACAGCTTGAGATGCAATGGGAAAATCATACTATTTAGAGCCAGAAAGCTGGTTCTATATTTTAGCTCTGCCTCATGTATATTCTCTGCAGTAAAAAAGCCTATATTTTAACATTGCTTGGAAGATTAACTGAGAATATAGATATGAAAGGCAGGCATATAGTAGGTGTTTGGCCAACATTTATACCATCACAGGGTTGTTTTATTATTATTAATATTATCATCATTATTATTTTTGAGATAGGTTCTCACTTAGCAGTTCAGGCTGGCCTTAAACTGATCCTGTAGCCCAGGCTGGCTAACTTGTGGCAATCCTCCTGCCTCAGTCTCTTTATTGCTGGGATTACAGGTATGCGCTGCTGTGCTAAGCTTGATTTGTTATTTTCAAAGGTCTGTGTTCCATTTTTCTGTCACTGTGTAAACACACAAGATATAATGACTTCCGTAGCAACCTGTTGCTGTCTCTCACAATGTAGTGGGCTGGGTAGGTTCACCGGTGTGGGTTTCTGTCTCACATGAACTTTGCAGGTCTGCAGTCGCCTGGGGACTTGCCTGGCCGGGGAGTCCAAGAAGGCTCATTCCCACAGCTGGGTCTTGGTGTTGCTGTGGGCGTTGCTGCATGCTGTCTCCCAGGACCCAGTGCTTCTTCACATGGCCTCTCCGTGTGACCGGGCTGCACATCTCCTGTGCTGTCTCTGTTCTAAGAAGGAGCATCCTGGGAGTGAGTGTTCTAAGAAAGAGGAAGTGGAAGCCATCCGTTCTCTGAAGTGGTCTGAATTTTTTCAGATCATTACTGGAGTTGCCTTGTCTTGGCCCAAGCTGTCACAGTGGCAGCTCAGACTGAAAGGACAGGGATGTCTGGGTGGGGGTGGGGGTGGGGATGTACATGCAGCGGGTGAGGAATTGCGGGTGGCAGTTCTTAGAAACATCCTCCGGGTCGGAGGTCCTGCATACCTCACCTGGGTGCACAGATGGCCCATCAGTAGGTCGGAAGCTCTCTGCCTATTTGGCTGCCCTCTGACAGCTACTTCCTGGAGCCAAACTGAAGCCTGGGACATGAATACAGCCGTCATATTTTAAGAAAGCAGCAATTAGAATTCAAAAATGCAAGGTATCTCAAGAGAATAAACTATGTGGGAAAATTGTATCCAATGTCCCTTTCAGCATCTACAAATAGGGCTGGTAGAAAGTGTACTGTCAGAATCCTGAGCCTGAGACTTGTTGTCTGGGCAGAAGAGCATGTGCTTGAAACCTGACCTGTTTCCCAACCTACTTGGATATATTGGGATGGGATGGGGGGACAGAGATGGTACAGCAACGGTTTGCCTTGGCTGATGCTTGAAGCTCAGAAAGCGGGGAATAATTTTGTGAAAATACTATTCGTACATCAAATATTTCATCTTAGCTGGCCACTTCTGCAAAGCAGTGGGGATTGTTATGTTTTCCAAAGCTATTCAAAGCTATTTCAAAGTAATCAGTGTGCAGCATACACTGCTCTATCCCTGCCTAAGGGGTTGGTAAATGTGTCCTTTGTATCCTCTCCTTGTGGAAAGGACAAAGCAGTGAAGAATAGGTTCATAGTGAGGTCCGGGGTGGCGGTGGTGGCAGAAGCCTCCAGAGACTGGGGGGTGGTGGCCTTTCCAGGGGGTCAAGTGCAGATATGGAGCATGTGCTCATGCACTGTTTCTTCTGTGGGGAACCTGCCTATCTCTAGAGGGGTTTGCAGCCAGCATTAGTTTCCAGATAAAGAGAGCAGGGAGGTACTTTCCCTTCCATAATTTCCCTCAGGATTTTCCTCTCTTTAATTCCCCTTGACTTGGCAGGTAGGTGCTATGCCGCTGAGCTATCTCCCCCCCTATTTTTCCCCTTGATGTGGAAAAATTTAACCAGTTTATTTCTTTTTATAGTTTTCCCGTCTAATCTAAGTCTCTTTCTCTTCCACTCACTCTTACACACTTGCCTTTTGACTCCTGGCGCTGCCCATAGATAGCCGAGCCACTGAGGAGCCCCAGCCGCGCTCCCCGTCACCTTTGGCCCTGGAACACCTGGGAGTCACGTGCTAACATCGCTGGAGAGTTCTCTGTGTTTCCTGTCAAACACACCGGTTATATTTGGAGAAAGCATTGGTTCTCCTGCTCCGTGAACAACATGTGTCCAGCTTAAACCGCAGAGTCTGAGCCCCACTTTTCTGGGTGCGCCTTCCCAGGCCCCTCCCTTTCTCTTTACTACCCGGTCTTTCTTCCAGGGCCTCTCTGGTTTCCTTCTCTTTGTCACTTGCTCCAAACTGACAGCCGTGTTCTCTGCCCAAAGGAGAAACAAGAAGTATTTGCACAGCTTTCTGTATGGTCACAGAGTTGATTTTAAAGTCATTTAGTTCTTTCTTTAACATTTCATTGGTGAACAAAGACACTCAAATAATCTTGCATTTTGGGGGGAACTGTTGGCTGGTGAGGGGATGCCTCCCTGTCTTCCCCAGTGTGCACAGTCAGCCTTCAACTTCCGCTGTTTCCTCTCCTCCTGGGGCCTTTCGGTTGCTGCCCTTCTTACCTTCCTTCTCTGGTGCTTGCTTTTGAACTGAGTAGTTGGTATGAAAGAACTTTTTAAGCAGCGCGGTTTTCTTGGAGCTCCCTGGGCTCCCGACCGGCTGCAGGAGGAAAGGAAGCAGTGGGCACGGTATGCAGACCCCACAGGAGGCTGCAGCGTCTGCCTGCTTGCCGTCCCCTGCCTCATTCCCTCTCCTTCCTTGCCCACGACTGCCCTTCTACATCTATTTTCCCATCCCTCCTTGCAGGTTCTATAGTTCTGCTCTGCTGGTCGTTGTTGGAACCAATGGTTTGGGAAGTGGGTTCTTCCAGGATTCTAGCTCCTTCCTGCCTAGAATCAACTTCCTGCCTTCCCCGGCTCCTTTGCCTCCTACAGAACAGAATTCTGCGAGCCTTCTATCCCAGTGCAGCTGCCCCTGCCGCCACGCTGCCCTCCGCTTATTTTCCCGGGTTGTAATGCGGACTACCTCCTGAGACTGTTAGGTTCTTAGGTTAGGGTCTGTTTTCTTCACTGTTGTGCCCGTAATGTTCCCACAAGTTGTGCTACAGTTGGTTGCCTCACTCCATTTGGGCAGCTGTATTGAACTGTCCTGGACTGGGTCAGCCATCAGAATGTATTTTCTCAGTGTGCGGGCTAGGACGGCCAAGATTAAGGTGCTGGCAGAGTGGGTATCTAGTGAGAGCCCACTTCCTTACAGACAGCCGTCAGGTCGCTGTAGCCTCGTGAAGCAGAAGGGGCCGGAGATATCTCTGGAGCTTGTTTCATGAGGGCACTAATTCCCCTGACAAGGGCTCGTGTAATCCATTGGGTAAATACATTAACAGTAATGTCACTGATTAAAGTCATTGAACATATGTGAGTTAATGATTCAGTTGTTTTCTATAAATAATACCACATGTAAGAGCTTTATTCAGGAAATCGTCTGCCTTTTGGCTTAGCTGTTGCTTACATAAAATAACAGTGTGGTAAGCCAGCTGTGGTGGGGCAGGCCTGTGATGCCAGCACCCTGGGCAGCTGAAGCATGAGGATAACACATGCAAACCCAGGCTGAGCGATTTAGTGACTTCTAAAGACCCTATCTCAAAAATAAAAGGTAAAACAAGGGCCAGGGATGTAGCTCAGCACAAAGGCCCTGAGTTCAGTCCTCAGTACTGGTGTGTGGGGGGTGCGTTATCTTGAAATTTAGTCTAGGATGTTGTAACTGCCTCTGAAGTCCTTTGTTTTTGGAGGAAAGGAGAATCTAGGCTGATGACAGTTATAGGTTACTGGCTGAGGACTTCACTGTTTTTGCTCTTTAGAAAGGAGATTACATGTTTATGCCGTCTTATTGCAACTAGAATATCCTAATGAAATAAATGAAAAAGTACATTACTCTTCCACAAGATGCTAGAGGACTAGTGAAGGAATTGAATAATCTCATGTGCATTCTATCTGCTACCCCTGGTGTCTATAAAACTAAAATTCTTGTTATGCAGTGATCATAGCCTCCTCTCCTGGTTTGCTGCATCTCTTTGGCATGTTTAGATATACTACTAAAAAATTAGGGAAAGACTTTAAAATCACATTTCCTACCTAAAAATGTTCCTTAAGTTTATTTTCATTTTTCTCTTAATTTCCCATGCTGGTAGTAGGTATTGGGAGACAATTTGTGTAGTTTTCCACTTCCCCCAAATTTTAGTGTACGTGTGGTTTTATCATAAAATTATTTTAGGAAACTTTTGCCTTTAAAGATTTTCTCAGAATCGTATCATCTTCAGGTTGCAGTTTGGGGTTTTGTGACTGGCCCTGGCCCGTCATCCTCAGTGGGAATCGGCACCTTCACGAGCCAGTTTCCTGTTCACCTTTGTCCCTACAGTTCAGCCTAGTGCTTGGTGCATATTTAGCCAGTAAATATTCATTGACTGAATGAGTAAATGAGGTTGTACTGTTTACTTTCAAAATATACTTAATAAAGATTTGACACACAGAAACATGGGCAGAAACAAGATTCCTACTGTGAGTGTATGATGTAGAAAAACTCAAAACACATTTTTCTTTTCTCAGCAGACTAACAGTTTTAATCAAGACAGAAAACACTTAAATCTAATAGCTGATTATTTAAACAAAGCCTTAACTTTTGAATTTACCAGTTGCTTCCTGCTAGCCTCTTTTTATTTTATAGATTCTTCTAATTTACTGATAAGGGGGAAGGGTAAGAATGATTTGCTTTAAAAAATTTAAATTATCGTGATTGTCCAGGTAGCAAAAATCATTTGGTGTGCCAGTGGGAGATGACTGAGGGAGCAGGTGAAAAACTGCAGGACTTTGTTATGTAATTGACTTTTTGTAGAGCTCTGAAGTATTATGTAAGAGAAAACTTTGCAGGGGCAAAGAGCTTATTCTAAAAACACATGGAGATTATTTAACTTTAAATTTTAGTAGGATATAAATGACACTAATTTGCACTGTATTTAAGTAAAAGTAAAATCAAGATAGTATTTGTTCCTAAATTACTAAAGAACCTAATGTACTCAAGATATTTTGACAAAAGTCTTACGTTGGATGATGGTACTATGAAGTAGACTTCAATTATTTACAGAAAGACTTTCTTTAATTCTAATACTTTTATATAACACTCTCTTTATCACTTTAAATGCTTTGATTGGGCTGGGGATATAGCTCAGTGGAATAAGTACCTGCCTAGCAAGTGCAGGGTCCTGAGTTCAATCCCCAGTACCTCCAAAAAAAACCAAACAAACAAAAAAAAAATCATGGGATTTTGGGCTGGGGATATAGCTCAGTGGAATAAGCGCCTGCCTAGCAAGCGCAGGGTCCTCAGTTCAATCCCCAGTACTGCCAAAAAATAAAAAATAAATAAATAAATAAAATAAAATAAATGCTTTGATTTTTCTATTCCCAATTTTGTACCTAAAATACATTCAGATATTGCAAGGTATGAAGAAGTCTCTGAGATCTATAAAATGATATTAATACATATTTAATATATCTATTAAACATTTCTAACAAGTAAACAACACATTAGCCAAACAAAAAGAACCTTGAGAATAGTTAACATATGAACATTGCCCACAATTCTGTGGTGCTCTCTTGCTAAACTCATGATGCTCATATAAATTCTTTCTTTCCAAGAGTGAACAGTTCCATCGACCTTACTTCTTTGGCGACCCAGCCCTGACTTTCTTCCTGTAAGTTGTGTTCAAATTCAAATGCCATCTTAGTTGTATTTGGCTGGGTTGCCAAGGAATACCACAGATTTTACCCCAAATATGCCTTGGAACATATTTTCTTGCAAAGTCTCAGAGGTAGTCAGAAAAAAAAGCGAGGCAAAGCATTTCATGATTATTTGACAGTACCCTGGCTCCAGGATCCAACGTAAAGCTTTTGTAAGACAGGCCAGAACCCTCAAAGATCTTTCCTAGGCTGCATGGCACGAATGTTCTAGAACAAGGCGTGCCCAGGAGCCTTCCTACCAATTACAGCTGTCACACTGAAAGCTGAGTTTCCTTAGGTTGTAACACTGATTTGATGGAAGACCCCAGAGGCCTTGTAAAACCTCAGATGAGCTTTGCTCCCATATCCTGAAAACAAGCCTGTGCACACACTAGAGAGGGTGTCTGGGAGGAGCCCAGGGCTCACTCTTCCTGACAAGGTGGAAAAGCAAAGAGACATAACCATGTGCACTGGACCATCAACTCCGTTGAGGCTGACACTATTCTTCTAAAATTCTTGAAAAACTAGTTTCCATTATTTGACTCCTGTTCTTTCTTAACTCTTGCAGCTGTCTTTTACCCCAGGTGTTTTCTGCCAATATAACAAATATCTGAGATAATTGAGTTATAAAAAGAAAAGATTTGTTTCTCCCTCACTGTTTTAGAGGCCTCAGCCCATGCTTAGCTGGCCTTATTGCTTTGGGCCTGTGGAGCAGGAAAGAGGCGAAGGTACCATAATCCCTTTCAAAGGTGCATCCCTGATGACTTTAAGTCCCGCCTCTGTGAGCTTCTACCCCCTCCCAGTAGAACCATCTTAAAGCCTAAACCCTCAACACATAGGCCTTTAGGGGCTTGAAGATCCAAAGTATGTCACTCATTACTTAATAGAAACTGTCTCCTGATGAGTCAGTGAGGACTTCTAGCAGTCAATAACAGCGTGGCTGTTGGTCTACTTTCTCCTTCACAGGAGAATCACAGGGCCAGCCCCTCCCTTTTTCTTCAAGTATGATTCCCTTGTTATTTACGGTACTTGCGATAAAAGGATAGGTACGGTATAAGCAGTCCTCTTAAAGAATTTATAGTGTGGTTGCAAAGCCAGATTTGCAAAGTCATTTCAATAAGCTCTGGCTTAGCCACACCATCCATTCTTAGCTCCACGAAAATGGCTCTTCAGTTCGACCATCCGGCTTCTTCTCTCCTTAGCCCCATTTTCACCTTCCCAACAATCTGCTGAACATCATGTTCAAGCTCAATTTTAATGTCGCCATTTTCCCTTCTGAAATCTGTCCCTATCGGTGGTAGAGTTTTCCCTCACGTCATCTAGACTATGAACTTCAGTGTCAACTTTGAGCCTTTGCTGCTTATTCAGCCAACCATGTACTAAATGCTTTCTGTGCACAGTTCACAGCCCCAGCACTTGAACCTTGTTTTGGGAGCATTTCTCTGGAAATGTAACTGTCAGTGGAGGACAGGCACTAAGAGACATTGTCAAGCTGACTTTTCTAGTATTCCTTCTCTTCCACCAAATAGAACTTGCTGCTTTCTATGGGCACTTCCAACTTAACTGCATCTGTGCCTGAAACACTTTTGTCCCTCTGCAGGCTCTGCAGGGCCACATCTCCCTTTACTTTGAAGCCCAGTGTAACACTGCTCACTTATTTGTGCTGAAGGGCCGTCCAATTTCAAGTGCATCTCCTTTACCTGTCTTGTGGCATTGAGACTTGCATGTGTATGCTTTAATTGGGGTAAAAAAAAAAATCATAAAATTCATCATGTAAAGTGTACAGTTCAGTGGAACTCAGTACATTCACCATGTTGCATGATACTATCTCATTTCATAATATTTTCATCACTCCGAAAGGAAACCCTGTGCCTACCAAGCAGTTGCTGTTTGGTTTTCCCCGCCTCCCAGCCTCTGGCAGCCAGGGGCTTCCTGTTCCCATGAGCTTTCCTACTGTGCATATTTTATATAAATGAAGTCATAAGATATGAAGCAGATTTGCTCCTTATCAATATTTTGGGCTTTGAGACATGTCCCAGCACTGTTTGTAAGATACTTGTGATCTGATTTAGCTGTGTATTTCACTCCGAACTAGCAAAAATGCCTGAATGAAACACCATAGCATATCTGTAGAACAAGGAATAAGAATTCAATATATACTTTTTCACCTGACCCCAACACAATACATTTTTATTATTTAATCTTAATTTTATATAGTATTTTAAGAAAAAAATCAAACTTCCAACTCTTTCAGATTCAGGGGGGAAAATCAGCAGTTGATGTTCCTCTGATGCCACAGATTTTCTCTTTCTGTAATTTGTAATCTGGCAAGGCTAAGTAAAAGCCTTGCTCTGTATTTACTATCCCACACACTAGGGTTTTTGGTTTCCTTGGCTTTTGCTGGTGCTGGGGATTGAACCCCAGGCCTTGTACATGCGAGGCAGGCAGTCTACCACTGAACTACATTTCCAGCACTTTTCTAAGATGTTTTTAGCAATGCCATGGCGACCCACAGTGTTGCTGCCTAATGCTAGGTTCATATAATTTCATGGCATAAGAAAGTAGAGAATTCCAGCATTAATGGGAAAAAAGTAATAAGGGCCTCTATTATTACCATTATGATGAACGGACAGCTCAGATGTATTAAATACACGCTTCCCGCTTAAGAAAAAAAAAGAAGCACTGTTAACATGTAGATGTTTTTATAGCATCTGTGGCTCCTGCAGTGTGTCTTAGAAAAATGTCACTCAGTAAGCAAATTGGCAAATAAGTTAACAGTGACTCCCTAGTGGGATAAATGCCATAAAAAGCAAAGCATCATGGGGCTAGAGCCAGGGAGAGTAAAGGCAGTAGAATGAATAGGTGGTGTACTGAATGGCTAGCGGGGGCTGAGGGAAGCACACAGATCTCAGAGGGGCAAGTTTCAGGCAGAGGCAGCAGTGCCCACGTTCTAAAGCCCTATCATTGCACTCGAACTCTGGACCTTTTACAGGCTCCCCCCTGACTCCCATCTGCTGTCCCAGATGCCCTTTCATGACCCTGTGCCTTTGAGTTATTTCCTCTGTGTAGAGCACCCGTCCTTGTCTTCTTTGAGTGAAATCACACTGCACAATCCAGGTGAAAAGTCCGAGAGAGCCGCGCTCTCACCTCCCTACCTCTTAGTCCTCTGCCGGAAGAGCTGGTCTCCCGCTTTACTGCCCCCTTTGTGCCTTCCCTGTTTCTACCGTCCTTCATTGATTTGAATGGTAAGTGATTCATTTAAAATTCTCCTCTCTGTCCAAGTCTTTTAGAAGGATTGTGGCTTGATCATCTTAGTATCAGTGCTTAGAAACTCCCTTGGGACAGGAGGGTTGCTGAATTCTTAGGTGAATGAGGGAAAGAGGGATGGGGAGAGGGAGTGGTGGAAGGAAGAAAGAAAGGAGACAATGAATGTAAAAATCGTTTTTCTTCTTAAAGGAATGAAGCACATTAAGAAAAAGACACTCAAACTAAAGTAGATTAAGATGACTTTAAAATGATACCAGAGATGTTTCCATACATTTAGCTAAAATGCAAGTGATCACCATGGCCATTGAGATGCTAATTAAGCTGCAAACTGAAAGCTCATCTATATTTCTAGGGTGGTAACCTTCTGAAAGTAGGAGACGCTTGGGTTTGTTCTTTAAGTCACTGTGCCTTTGATGTTCTACATATTTGGTGGGTTAGATTACAAGAACACAAGCCTAAATCTACTTTCTGTATAACCACATCCCTTGGGTTCAGCAGCCTTGGCAGGGAAGTAATACTCTATCAAAAACAAGAAGCTTAACAATTTTCTGTCTTTTTCCCAAGCAACATTCATAACTTTTCTAGGCTGAGGTTATATCTTTAAATTTCATAAAACATTATTGTTTGATTGTTTGGTGGGTGGGAAGGAAGTGTTTAATTCAGCACCTGTGGGCTCTAATTGCTAGCAGATTTCTGCACTTGGAGTTATTTTAGTATTTTGTGTTTACTGGATAGGAGGAAGAAATAAGTCTTTATTTACATTGCTCCTTTGTAAAAATTATTGCTAGATGGGACAAAAGTCCTCATGACTATATTTAACCATCTTGGTGTTTTCTTGACCGTTTCTTTAATGCTGGTAAACCAGCTCCCCCCAGATCCCTGAGGCGTATAGTAATGCATTCTGGAATTCAGTTCCTTTTACTAGTTGTGATTCAAATTTCAAAAAGAAAATGCTGTAATCCCAAAGTAAACACTTAACATATGTGAGAATTCAGCAGTGACAGGCCTTTTGTTGAGCTCATCAGAGATGAAGATGGTAAAACCATAAACCCAAAGAACAGCTGGAGTCCACGGAGAAGCAAGGTTTTGCATTAGAAGAAAAGAATGTTGCTCTGCATCTGAGCAGTCAGAAAGTGGGAGAAAACCATCAAAAGGACAAAACTCACTCACTGGGGCTGGAAGTTATGAGAAAATCTGACCTGACAAGGCTCCCAGAAGAAAGAAACAGATTTTCTGGTTAGTTATTCCCATAAGAATAGTTGAAAAATTACACCAGAAAAATTCCTAAATTATAAGTAAGAACATTAGTGAAACATTTTGCATTTTTTAGTTGATCTGAGAAGCAAGAGGCAACAGTGTAAAAGCACTGCAGGTCTAGGGTTTAAGAAACTTTCTTCAGAAAGTAAAAGAAGCGGTACAGTGCAGTAGTAGAGCACGAGCCCAGCACGCAAGAGGCCCTGGTTTTCTCCCCAGCATGGTGCAGGTGGTGGATAAAAATGTATTAGACTGAGAGATTTTTAACAAATTTAAGACCTTTCTCCAGCAACTGAACCCAAAGCTAAACCAAAAAAAATTAAAAGCCTAATCATGTTTTAGTCTAGATTTAGAAATACCTTATGAAAGCACATTCTATTTGTTTGTTTGTTTGTTTGTTTTGGTACCAGGAATCAAACTCAGGACCTTATGCTTGCCAGGCAGGCACCTGTGCCACTAAGCTACATCCTCGGCCCTGAAAGCACATTCTAAAACTCTCAAAATATGCCACATGATTTTGTCAGTGAAGTAATTTGACAAACTACTTTTAACAGCAAAAATACTGAAGTGCAGCATAAACACTTCATAACTAGTCTCTTCCTCACAAAACTGTTGGTCGTCACAGTTCTTTGAAACACCTCACTGGCACAAGAGCAGATATTTGTTATCTCTTGGAGGCCTACAGGAAATGCTTTTAAATTTCTGTAGTAACCAATGAAACATCAGGACAGCAACTGTGGTATTTGCCGTAGTCAGCGGGTTTGGAGAGAAGGTGGTCATACAATCTCTCTAGTCTCTGCCTTCCTGAGTAAGCATGGTAGGGTAGAGGTGCTTATAGGTTGTTTACCAATGCAGCTTCTCATCTCTGCAAGCAGTGTAGGGCATCTTGTTAATACTAGAGGGATGGGCTGGGGTGTAGCTTAGTGACACAGTACTTGCCTAGCATGTGTGAGGCCCTAGGTTCAAGACTGATAAGTGGCACAGTCTGAGTTGATAGTAGTAGCAAAGAACTTGGTGCTGTGTGTGGCAGAAGATCTCAGAGAAGGACACACTGAGCCCACTGTTTTGGTAGATGCTCAAGCATTTTCGAGGTGCTCAAGAGCATTTCAGGCAGAGGGCCATCTTGCTCCTGCCATGACAATGGTCCTGAGGCATGAAAATCATATCAAACATCTTCCCACAAGGTACCATGGAGTGATTGTATTTTCACTGGTGACCTTAATGTGTGCCTTAATGAGGTCCCAATAATTATTAAAGCAGTTTGAGTATGTACAATTTTTGACCATATAATTTTCTTTACTATTACAGTTTTACTTCTCCACTTAGATCAGTAATTTGCCCATAGTATAACTGAGAAACATTGAATTAAAACTCTTCCACTGGCAGAATTTTTCTCTTCAGAGAAAATATGTGCACATATCCAGGTTTGTAAGAGCCTTAATCTAGTAGAAGTGATATTAAAAGGATTGTACACCCATTTCTTAGAAGTGGTTGTTTCCTCATTGACCACAATTTCTACAAAAAACATTTACTTCAACTTTTAACTTCTTTAAATATGTCTTCAAGTTTGAATTCTTAATCTCTGCCCAATTTTTATTATAAAATTTCAAGTGTTAAATTTTATAATTTCATCTTTCGTGCTCTCTTTAGCAGCACATAAAATTGATTTCATCTTCATTCTTTTAAAAAGCTAAAATACTGATATACACTATTATGTATTTTCTGATATTTGTTTGTTTTATGCCTCCTCTTTGCATATATTTGTAAACTCTCTTCTCATTTTTCCAAAGAAAAACTCCTCCATTTTTCCTAAATAAATGCATAGTCATGTGAATGCATAAATATGCATTGTTGCGGGTTTATTATTGGTTCCATGGTCCGATCGTGGGGATATAGTGGTGGATAGTAACATTTTTCGTGGGGACCCCCTTCACTGGAGCACTTTCCGGAAGCTTATGGCTCAGATGTTCACACCTGATGCAGGAAGAGGGGTTAAAGACACCCGGGTGAGAATGGGAAACATCTGGCGCTCTGTGTGCCTCTGCTTACACATTCGCAGCTCACAGGTGATTCCAGGAATACCGCTTCGTTTGGATTTCCCACTGTGAGGTGTAACGTGGAAGTATGCTTCTTTCAGAGACTGGGCATTTTGACGTTTATCTTCTATATCATGGTAGTAGAAGTATGTCCTCCAAAGATCCGCCATCTATCTGATAGGCTCATTTTTTTAATATAGGTTTTTTTTTTTTTCTGGTACTGGGAATTGAACTCAGGACCTTGCACTTGCTAGGCAGGTGCTTGTGCCCCTGAGCTATATCCCTGGCCCCACTTCTTTAAATTTAGCAACTTGCCATATTGGCAACATTTGCTTACAGCATTTATTACCTTGAATATAGGTTTACAATATATTAATATCTTATTTTGGCAGGGACTCACACATGCTAGGCATGATCGCTACCACTAAGCCACACCCCCAGTCCTTATTGTTATTGTTTTTTTAAATTTACAATATGGTTTTTGCTTGAGAATCTCTTGATAATAGTCCACATCTGTGTGACTCAAAGTGTGGCCCCTGTACCAGCAGAGTGGACATCTGTCACCAGGGTGCTTATGAGAAAGTCAGTCTCATCACTGCTGCCTCCCATAACTGAATCAGAATCTGCTTTTGTTTTTAACAAGTTGTGGGGGTGATTCATGTACACATTAAATTTGAGGACACTGGTCTGAACTCGCTATTTCTACCTCATAGCTTCCTACCTATATTGTCCAATTCATTGTTTCTATCTACCCCCCTCGTGAAAGATGCTATGGCCTATTAATAGCCCAGTGTGCATGGTACTTCTCAGCCTTTGTCATACATTTTCGGCATGTACTGTCTTGATGGTTAATCATTCTGTAGGTTCCATTCGGAGTTGCACACTGAAAAGTAGTCCTACCTGGTTTCACCCTAGAAACTTCTTTATTGGTCATCGTGCACCAGAGTGTACTCAGATAGCAGCCATGCTAACAGGATAAGGGATGTTCTTGCTTTCAGAAGGACTGGGTTTGCTGGAGGTTGGAGAAGATTGTGTCAGAGGCACAGGAGGATTGTTCTGAAATATCTGAAGGTTTCTAGAGGAAGAGCAATTTGGTTTTTTCATTGTAGCTTTTCAAAAGCAGAAATAGAGGCAATGAATGAGTAGAAATTTAGAGATAGATTTTGTACTTACATTAAATTAAAAACAATTTGAGAGCCAGGGATATAGCTCAGTGGTACAGGCGCTTGCCTGGCAAGTGCAAGGTCTTAAGTTCGATTCCCAGTACAAAATAAAAAACAAAACACAAACAACATAAAAAAAAATTGAATATTTCAAAATGAAGTATAGCCCTTCCAACTGGATATATCAAGCTGTCTACCTTAAAGCACACAAGACCTTGAAGACAAGGACCATCAGGGCCACCGAAGGGTAGGTTTGAGGAAGGGCTGATCTGTATTTTTGCATACTTCTAATCCGCACTGCTCTCTTCTTGCAGAGAAGAAGTATTGTTGTATATACTCAGATTGTTTGTTTTCTAATACCCCAGTTACACATAAATTTTGTCCCCCTTTCTTGGGTATTAGAACCCGCATAGTTTTTTCTGTGTGGGTGGTGGTAGTTTTCTATGCATACCACGTTTCATTGTATATGGAGCAGTACTATTGTATATCCAGAAACTTGCTGTTGTGTGGATATCCAGACACTTGTTCAGTGTCTAGCTGGTCATTTTAATCTAAGGAGACTATGGGACAAACATCTCCATGCAATAATACTTAGAAACACCTATATTTTTAACATAGTTGAAACTAATAGCTCATAGTCAGGTATTATTATAGTTTAGGTGATGTTTGACGTATCATTTTTTCATGAGTCTACAGGTGAACATATTTATATTTTCTTACCAACTCAAAATTGTTTGCTCTCTCTTATATTTGATTCCCTGTACCTAGTTTTTAATTCCATAGACCTAGAAAAAAGCTGAAATTGAATGTTAAGCCATCAACCTTATGTGCTTACCAGTGTTGATAGTTGTTCATTTGGGGAAGTCAAGAATTAAGACTCTAAATCATTTTAAGTATGTGATAATCCTCCCAAATGCATCTCGAGCCTATTTATACCTTTCCGTCATTGCTGCTAGCGTCCTGGCACAAGTAGCAGCATCTCACCCCGGCGTCCCTGTAGTAGCTTCCTGACCAGCTTTCCTGTGCCTGCCTTTGACCCTCTAGGGGCTCTATCCCATCCATCAGCCACTGTGATCCTCTATGAGCCAGAGTCCTGTAAGCACATTTTGGGAAATGAATGTAGGTTTGAGGGAAAGGAAACTTGGAGATCATGCTGATTTTAAATTACTATTTGGGAATGTGACTGAGATATCACCAGGTTACACTGACTCTCCTTGAAATTATTTAGACTAAATAATTTGCTACTGAAAGGATAGATAATATATGCCTTTATTAGAATAATTGCCAGTCATGCTGGCACATGCCTGTAATCGCAGCATTTGGTGGCTGAGGCAGGAGGATTGCCATGAGATTAAGGCCAGCCTGGGCTGCAAAATGAATTCAAGGTCTGGTTGATCTATAAAGTGAGACTTTGTCTCAAGAAGAAAGAAAGGAAGAAAGGAAGGAAGGAAGGAAGGAAGGAAGGAAGGAAGGAAGGAAGGAAAGAAAGGAAAAGAAAGGAAGAAAGAAAGAAGGAATTGCCAAGTAGCGCATGTAGACTGAACTCTGTGTGCCCTTTGCTCTGTATGTGGTAGATGGAAAGCACCAAGCCCACATGCAACAAAAACTTGCAGGCTGACTACAGAAAAGCTAAAGCACAGACAAGCAATGGCAAGAGCCAGGCTCACAAAAAAAAGAAGTTTATTTTCAAAGTCTACCTCATGGACAAGGTTTCGTGATTTTCCTGGGCAGGCTTCTAGGTGTGCTGGGAGTCTGGGCATTCTTGTCCGGCTAGCTCAAAGAAGAGAGAGAAAGCCATTCAGGGGAGCCTGCCCAGCATTCTCCCTCCTTCCCTTTAGCAGCCAGAGGCAGAGAGCTGGCTGGGTTTTCATTTACCTCTGTGTGCCTCAAAAATCCTCCTTTGTAGGTCACATCAGGGTTATTTCACTACAAAAAAGTGTGTTTTTGTGTGAAGAGTAGAATGCTGAAAATGTAGGGAAACTAATTTTCTTCCCCATAATTGGTGTATTGGTAAAAGACATGGTTATAATTATCCAATTTTCATTCATCTGATATAAGAAAAGGAAAAGTAATCATCTATTCAACACATTTAAAGGACCTTTCTAAATAGGATACATAATGGATGCAACAGCTCCAATTAAATTGCTAAAAAATAAAGTATCTAATAACTGCCAAGTGTACGCCAGCTTCTGCCCTGTCAGCATTCTGAACAGGAAGACTGGGTTCTATCCAAATACTGCTTACACTAGTCTTCATTATAAGAGCAATTTATTTCCATTAAAGTGAAAATGAATATTTGTTGACAACATTTCTAAAGAGCACTATAATGTGTGAAAATGCCAAACTAAGCAGCCCTTGCTTTGCCTCTGGACAAGCTGCATGGTTGTCAGATGAGTGGGCATTTTTAAATCAGCTTCCAGATCAGTGGTTTTCTGTCTTAGTGAAAATGAGAATCACCTGATTCTGAAAAGCCTGATGCCCAGGCCACACCTCCGGCCAAGTAAATCAGAATCTCTGGGATGAGGACTCAGTCTTTTCAAGGCTCTGAGATGATTACAGTGTGCAGCCAGGACTGCGAATCATTCTTTAAATGAGTAGGCCTTCAGCTGCACTTCAGCCAGCCAGGACTCCTGGGGTGAGGGGTGAGTGCTGTATGGGGAGTGGTACCCGAGCATCCTCAGGCGTCAGAGGCACCTGCTTTCTGCAGCTGGCTGGGGATCTGCTGGGATCCAAACTGCAGTGTCAGGGACTGGGTCCTCCTTCCATCACTATCTCATGATATCTGAGGAAGTGTTTTGATTTTTACTAAGGGTCAGGAGCCCTCTTTTGCTGTGAGATCTTTTTTATGGCAGGAGTGATTAAAGAATTGTGTGTGTGTGTGTGTGTGTGTGTGTGTGTGTGCATATATAGACATATATGTAGTATCAGTCAGTGCTCACTAGAGAAACAGTAGGCTTATGATGGCCACCTGCAGAGTCAGGCGTGGAAGAGTACAAAAGGACCATCTACACATCAGACATGCAAAGGATCCAGTCAAAAGTCAAAGGCCTGGAGTTCACTGTAGAGTCCCACGTAGGTCTGCACTACAAAATAGAAGAGTCTGCGCTGGAAGCCAGCAGACAGACATCTAAGGCAACATCAGAAACTGGAACTTCTCCAAAGAAACAGAAGCAAGACTTCCTTCTCCTTTCCCTATTTATTCCATTCAGGCTACAAACCTATTGGTTGGTGCCACCTACATACAGGCTGGATCGTCCCTCTTCAGTAAGTCCATCATCAGTCATATCCACAACTATGTTAAGCCAATCAGCTAGGTGTTTCTTATTCAAGTTGACACAACAGTTAACTATCACATATGTACACAGATACTTTATCTTTTAGAACAGTTTTAGGTTCACAGCAAAATAGATCAGAATGTACAGAGAATTCCAGTTTACTCCCTACCCCTTCATGGGCACAACCTCCCTCATGCTCAGCATCCCTACCAGGGTGGTACTTTTGTTCCAGCTAATGAACCTATATTGACACATTCATTATCACTCGAAGTCCATAGCTTACATTAGGCTTTACTGTGAGTGTTGTATACTCTGTTGCTTTAGCCAAATATATAACGACATGTATCTGTAGTTACAGAATTATACAGAGTGGTTGCACTGCCCTAAAAATCCTCTGTGTTTTACATATTCATTTCCTTTCTGTACTTGCTATGGTTTAGATCCAGAATGTCCTCTGAAAGATTTGTGTTCAGAGGTGGGGCTTTGAGAAGGTGATTAGATCATGGTGCTACTGTATTTAGTGGGGAATTAATACACTGATGAATTCATGTGCTCTTAGGAGGTGGGGCCTGGTTGGAGGGATGTCACTGGGGGCATGACCTGACCTGAAAGGGTACATTCTTATCCTTGATCCCTTCTTTTCCTCTCTGCTTCCTGGATGCCACGAGGTGGGCAGGTTTTCTCTGCCATACCCTTTCTACACTGGAGCCAGTTGACCATGGACTGAAACCCCCAAACCAGGAGCCAAATCAAACCACTGCTCCTTTAATTTGTGAGCGTTGATTATTTTGTCCCAGCAACAATAAAGCTAATATACTACTAGCCCTTAAAAACCCCTGATGCGTTTAATATTTCCATAGTTTACTGTCTCATGAATGGATTGCGGTTAGATCATACAGTATGCAGCCTTTTCATAGTGGGTTCCTTCACTTAGTAGTATGCGTTTAAGTTTCCTCCATGTCTTCTCATGACTTAACTACTCATTTTTTTCCCTAAGTGGTAATCTATTTTCTGTGTGTACCATGGTTTATTTATATATTAACTTACTGAAAGATATCTTGGTTGCTTCCAAGTTTGGGCAATTGTGAATGAAGCTGCTCTGAATGTTTGTGTGTAGGTGTTTTTTGTTCAACATGAGTTTTCAGCTCATCTGGGTAAATACTAAAAAATATAGTTATGTATGTTCAGTTTTGTGAGAACTGCTAAAATGTCTTTCAAAGTAACTATACCATTTTGTATTCCCACCAGAAATGAATGAGAGTTCCCATGGCTCCCTATCCTCAACAACGTTTCATGCTGTCAGTGTTCTAGATATTGGCCATTTTAATAAATGTCTAGTGATATCATTTCAACTTGTAATCCCCTAATGACAGGTGATATTGAGCATCTTTTTGTATACTTACTTGCCATCTGTAAATCTTCTTTGCTAAGATATCTGAGTGTTTGTCCCATTTTTTAATCAGTTGTTTATTTTTTGGTTTTATGCATTCTTTGTAATTTTAGATAACTGCCTTTGTGAACATGTATCTTGAAAATTTATTCTCCCAGTCTGTGGCTTCTTTTTTCATTCATCTAACAGTGTATCACACAGAATAGAGCACTAATTTTAATGAAGTTCAGCTTATCTATTCTTTTATGGAATGTCCCTTTGGTATTGTATCTAAAAATGTTATTGCCATATCCACAGTCATCTAGACTTTCTCCTTTGTTATGTTCTAGGAGTTTATAGTTTTGCCTTTTACATTTAAGTCGATAGTCTATTTTGACTTAATTTTTGTGAAGGGTATAAGGGTGTGTCTACAACTATTTTTTGCATGTGGAGGTCTAGTTGTTGCAGCACCACTTATTGAAAAGACTATCTTTACTCCATTACATTGCCTTTGTGCTTCTGTCAGTTATCACTTGACTATATTTATTTATGTGTATTTCTGGGCTTGATAGTCTGTCCCTTTCAAAAATTTGTATATTCTTTCACTAATGCCACATTGTCTTGACTACTTTAGCTTTCAGGTAAGTAATGTCAATCCCTTCAACTTTATTCATCTCTTCAATATTGTGTTGGTTACCCTGAATCTTTTGTCTGTCTGTATAAACTTTAGAATTAGTTTCTTGGTATTCATAAAAAATACTTGCTGGGATTTCTACTGGGATTGCGTTGACCATATAAATCAATTTGAGGAGAATGGATATCTTGATAATCTTGAGTCTTTCTATCCATGAACATGGAATACCTTCAAATATTTAGTACTTTGATGTCTTTCATCATAATTTTATAGTTTCTCTCATGTAGAACTTATGAATATTTTGTTAGACTTATAAATTTAAAAAGTTCATTGGGGGATGCTAATAAAAATGGTATTGTATTTTTAATTTCAAATTCCACTTGTTTACTGCAGGTATATGAGAAAGCAACTAATTTTGTGTATGTACAAATTCTAGTTTTGTATTTTGCATCCTGAAACCTTATTATAATCACTTAGTTCCAGGAGCTTTTTTTGTTGTTTCTTTTGGATTTTTTACATAGATGATGCTGACATCTGTGAATAAAGACAAATTTTATTTTTTCTTTTCAAACAGTATACCTTCTACAGCGTGTCCTTATGTTGTTTTGCTTTATGATCTTTGACCTTACAGTGGTTCAAAAGTGACCAACCATTCTGGTTTTCAGTTTCAGTTTCAGTTTCAGTTCAGGTATGTTAAGATGCTCTGTTGTTGTTGTTTTGGTTTTTTTGGTCTCAGTATGTAGTTCAGGCTGACCTTAAATTCACTGTGTAGCCCAGGCTGGCCTTGAACTCATGGTGATCTAGGCTGATGTAAGTGATCTGAGCCTGTGTAATATATGCTAGGCTATTATGTAAGTTTATTAAATGCATTTTTTACTTGAAGTATTTTCAACCTGTAATGGGTTAATTGGGATTGCAGGCCTATCGTAAGTTAGGATCATCTATATTTCCTCTTACGGCATTAGTGAAGACTTGAGCATGATATTGCAAAGGAATGGTGAGAGGAGGCAACCTTGCTATTTCCTGATCTTAGTGGGAAAGATAGTTTCTCCCTGCTAAGTATGAATATTAGCTGTAGGTTTTTGTAGATGTTTAAAAACAGACTTTTAGCATCTATCAAATCATGTGTGTATTATTCAGGCTTCTCCAGTGTAAGGTAACAATTAGAAGAGCTTGTAATTGGTACATTATTCTAGAGTAATTATAATTTTGCTTTTGTAACCATATGGGTGTGTGTATATGTGATAGCTGTGTGGGAAGATACTTAGCAAGAAATATACCCAAATGCTTGGTGTCTGCATGTGATAATTAAGAGTATATAATTTTATTACATATACTTTTATGATAATGAGGAGAAGATATACTATATTTTTGAGGGCTGTCAACTATTAAATTGTTTATCACCTACTTGGATGTAGCATCATTATTTCAAAATTTAGGTGAGGGTCAGTTGGGATTATGAGGATCATGTTGATAGTCTGTGGTAATAGCCAAAACAGCCTTATTGGTGAAAAAGCAAATGTGTATATTATAATGAGATATGATGAGAGTTACTGAGAGTTCAACACGAGGGAGTAAATAGTGGCTCAGAAGTGAAAAATTTCCATCATTTAAATGTAACTCTCATTTTCCAGAAAAGCAAAAAAACTAGTTTTTTTCCAACAGAGTAATAGAATCCAAATAAATGGCAGAAAATTGCTCCTTTGTTAGTCAATACGCAGACTCCTTTTTGGAAGTCTAGTTTGTTTACAGTGATTGGCACAATGGGAATATGTGAAATCATTTTAAGAAAATAATTTTTACAGTACTTTTTCTAAAAATGAGTTACTTAGAAATCCTGGTAGAAATATCATCTGGGTAATGATGGGATTGTGGATGGTGGAATTTCAGATTCTTTTGCTTTTTTAGTTGTCACAATCTTATACAATAAATCATATTGGGGTAGAAATCTCTGGGGAGAATATAGTCTCTCTGCCTGGCCACCTGGTTTAAACCAGTTCCCAAAGAGCATTTCCAATTCTTAGTCTAGGACTCCAGGGACACATGGTCTGGCTTGTGGATGTCTAGAAGAAACTTGACCCTGGCATGGATATTTTCAGTAAGAAGTGCTAAGTAAATAACAGAAACTCAAGTGGGAGAGACAAGCACTTGAAGATGTATATTCCAATAAAGGAAAACCAAGGGTAAAATGAGAAAGGGGCAAGGAAAGCGCCCTTGCTGCACGCATCCCTACACGTAGGGAAAATGACCAAAGCTACGGTGAAAAACCGCAGCCTCATGAAATGCATTTTACCTGGAGGAGGAGGGGCTGGAATGCAGAAGCTATCTGATTCTATCCCACAGCATTTATAAAATGTCTCTCCTTACCTTGGCCTGGGAGACTTGGAAGAAACAGCTCATGTCTGAAAGTCATTTGAAGAACACACAGGGTTCAGGGTTTCATCTTGTCAAAGCATTAGGGCCAAGTGTATGAGGGTGACAGCTGCAGGGTGCTGACCGAGTGTTTTGACAGCTGCAGACCCCCACTGCCACTGCCCAGTGAAGATGGTGCTAGTGGCACAGACGTTTCCCCATTGCTGAGGGCCAGTGTGGGACACCTGAGTGTGAAAGGGAAATCTACTGGAAATGACAGGCAGGCCTGTCGATGTAATGCAATCATAGACGTGGGGACTCTTTGAAAGAAATCAGTGCTCAGCTGGCCATCCCTGCACTTCTGCAGGACTTGTGATTAGTTGCCTTTCCAGCCTCACAGTAGTGAATGCAGTGCTGGCTGTGTCCCTACCTGGGACCTTTCTTGGAGATGCTCTAATGTTAGATTTTGGCAAGACCCCAAAGGGTCTGTTGAGACGAATGGAACTCATATTACTAGTTTCTGCTTCTCCAACAAGAAAAGTACCAAAACGATACCATAGCCTATCATTGGCAGTTCCTGTGGGGTGGCCCTGCAGTGTGAAGGAGCCTCCCGACTGCTGCCTCTCTCTCTAGTAATGGCTAATAGTCGTGGAGGGCTCACTGTTGTCACGTTATTTCAGTGGCACAGACTATTGTTACTCTCACTTGACAAATGGAGAAATGGGCTCAGGAGGTTTAAGGCCAGGGCCCCTGGTGATGCTACCTACACAGCGGAAATGGGGCCTTGTGCAGCCTGACTCCACTAGCTGCTTCCCACCCGGCAGGGTACGGCAGGGGTGTCTGCAATGGCACTCAGCACTGCCTACCCACCCAGCACATTCACTTCCATTTCCATGCACTTTGGCTACTTCTTGAGATTCTATTGCATTGTGAGGGGAGTCTCACCAACTAAGCCGTTTTGTTTTACAGTTCAGAATGCCTGGCATCTTAGCATCGGCACATCACAGTTTACATTTGCTTATGTGTGAATAATTGATTGTTCTCCTTAGTAGGTCATCAGCTATCTGAGAGTGTATGTGTGCACTTGTATGTGTGTTGGGGGGGCTAATTTTGTATCAGTAGGGTCTTATGTTAGTAGGGATTTAATGAACATGGGTTGAACTGGTGACAGAACTGTCTCCGGTGTGTCAGAGCTGATGTGACTGTTACTCTCAGTCTGACAACAGATTACTGCCAGTACAGGTATACATAGCACCTGCCTGACACTCATGGTCATTTTAGTTTGTTAACTCTGTTTCTGACAGATATTAGAAACAAGGGCTGAAAATTCAGGAGCTACATGTGAGTTAATTTTGTGAATGCCTGTGGTGAAACTGCATTTTGCTGCTCTCTGCCTCTAAATCTTCTCAGTTGCTGTGATGATGTTTTGTGGCCTTACCTTTCAGGCTGAGTGCCCCTGGGAGACTCTTCTATTATTCAGAAGTCTTCATAGAATTTTTTTTGTCTCTCCTATTTCAGCAATAGGGGAGACAAAAAAAATGGGGACTCGAGCAGTCTGACTGCGAGCTGCTCCCCTCCCAGCAGAGTACAGCAGGAGCATCTGTAATAGCACCCAGCACACTGACTTCCATTTCCGTGCACTTTGGCTGTGCGTGAAAGCGGTCTCCTTATCATGCAATGCCACCTCGCCAAGGTGTTGTTGTTGTTACACTGCCAGGCTCCTCTGCGCACAGATGAGAGGGCTGCGGCAGCTGTAGGACACAGGGGAGGGGCTTTGCAAGGGAAAGGGGCACAGCTCCCTTAGACAAGGAGTAAAGGGGAGAGATAATGTGGGCCTCCAACCAATGCATAAAGAAGGAAGATGTACCCAGCACTGTAAGTTGGAATGTGGAAAGGAAATACAGTTCCTCCTAATAAGAAAAATGTTTTCACTGAAAAGTTTCCAAAAAACAATTGTACCATTTTACTTCACTCCCTGCAAGGAAGACCAGCAGGCAGGGTGCTAAGTTTCTCCCCAGCCTGTGGGTGGTGGTGTCTGTGGACATTCTTGGGTGGTGGAGCAATTTTTCTGGTAGGAAGAAGCTTCTGTATTATGTGTTACACAATGGTAGAGCAGCTGGAAATGCCCTTCCTTCCCAGTCTCTGTGTACTGAAACATTCTGTGTCTCACCACTCACCTTGAACCTGCTACCCCTGCAGCACCTTCCTGATACCGCCCTCAGAAGTAATCACTCTGTGCTGTGCTTCCCTGGAGCACTTACATGGATTTCAGTGGATCTTGGAGTCTGTAGCTTGCATGCCCAGCTGTCTCACCAGAAGGTGATAAGCTCATTGAAAGGCTGGCACTCATGTCTTTGACTCTCTCTACAGTATTTTGCACAGAAAAGAAAAATAAAAGTTTGCTCAAATAAACAAGAGAGCAGAATGGAGAGTTTCTGGGTCTGTGATGACTGGGATCGATGCAGAAGAAACCCGAGTGTCCTGCACACTGAGATAAGCAGCTGCTGAAAGGCTCTAAGGAGCGCATAAGTTAAATACCCTGGATTTCCCTGGCATTTGCTCCCTGCCCTGCCCTGTCTGTCCAGCAGGCTTATCCCATTTGCTCCACAGGAGGCTCCTGATGGATCTTTTCGTCCTCACTCTCTCTCTGTGTGACTGGTCTTTCAGCTGTATTCACAGATCTTTTTTTTAAGTGACATTTTTATAATCATGTTAATCTGTCAAATTAAAAATAACACTGAGTTTTCTAGAGAGCAAATGAAGTCCTCAGGAGTGAAAGATTTGATTTTGGCTAGAAGAAAAAAAGAAAGTACCAGACTATTTCATTATAGTGCGTGAAGGTCAGCCATCTAAGCTTGTCAGCAGTAAAAAGAGATTTAACAATGAGTAGTTTTAAATCCTATCCATCCCCTCTAATATATCATCATCAAGAAATAAGGCTTAAAATCCCTCAAAGTGAGTTGTCAAATGGAATGTCATCACATAAGCTAGGAATGAAGTAATAGTTATGGGCCGAGTCTTATTTACACATATTGTGTCAGCAGGATTTCAGATTGTGTTAGAAGATGTGTAAACTTGAACAAAGAGCGGTGCACATGGTATCTCGGTGTTGCCGGCTATTGAGTAGGTGTGGAAAGGGAGTGGAAAGGAAGGCATGGGGTTTCTCTTAGCACAGTCTCTCCTTGAATGGTGACTTAAAGAGAAGGTTTCTGTGTGTTGACACATTAAGAATCCTGGAGCATCATCGAGCTTCCTGGTGATCACTCACCCTTCTGAGGTCCAACTGGTTTATGAGTTTAACGCATGGCAGCAGTACATTGAAAGGGAAGCATCCTCCAAACTGGCTTGATCACCAGAGTGAGCAACTACTATTTCTGCCAAACAAGTAGTGTGCAGCTGGATTTCATTTGTTTTACCACCTCCAATCTTTCCGACAGCAGGAACACTTGTGTTTTTTGGTGGCACTTAAATCTCTGTTGTGTGAGAAATATATTATTTTTGATCAAGAGTACATATTTGTAGAGTCAGACCTTAGCACTTTTTTTAAAACATAAAATTAAATTACCATTCTACATCTTTATTCTCTAGATGATAAGGACTCCTACCACAGTAGCTTGTCACAGTTAAAATAATTGCTTTTTAATATCGTCAGATATCTTGCCCATTTTAGAAATTTTAATCGCCTAATTCAGGCCATAAAGTTTAGTCTGTTTAAGTAGAATCCAAATAATGGTACATTACAATTGAGTCTCTCCTTTAAATCTCTTTTAATTTCTAATTTCTGCCTCCTTCCCACACCTACCATGTTTTTGTTAAGGAAACCAGATCTTTTTTTTTTTTTTTTTCTTTTTTTTGCTGTAGGATTTTCTGGAGCCTAAATTTTGCTGATTGTTATCACTTTGCTGTACTGCCTTAATAATGACTGTAGTAATGTTTGTGCAGACATAACGTACGTAAATCAGAACAAGAGGGAATTTCCCTAGCAAGAGTAAGGAAAATCTCTTTTAATAAGAACAGCCTCAAACACGAATGAATCCATGACAGCCTGTTTTTGCTGGCAAACACTGATAATGGGCCCATTCTCCACAGGGACTTCTAGCTGTTTCTGTGTCAAGTTGGAAACAGTGTGGAGCAATTGCAGAGGAATGTGTCGCTTGAGATCCACAGAGAAGGGCAGTCAGATTTTCTCCCCTAATTATCACAGAGCAACTCCTGTAACCTTATGCAACTGAAGCAATGTCAATTAAGTGAGGCCAGATTTTGGTTTTAGTTTGGAGGGAAGATACTTGTGTTAGCTTTTTACAGTTACAAAGGACTCCTCTGTATACTCAGGAACTTTGCTGAAGCATAAATGAAGGGAGAAACTTGGGTGATTTCATTAAAATTAAATATGAGAGACCAAAAACCAAATAATATGCATTTTAACCACAATCCAGATTATAATAAGTTCTTAAAAAGCCTGTTGAAATGTTGATGAATAACACTTTCAGTATCTAATGAAAGAGACTGATTACTTAAGGATTGAAATTTATTGCATAAAATGAGTCCAAAAAGACCTAAATTTATGAGTATGGATGCAAACCCAGCCTACTTCAGGAAATATAATAATTTCAAGAAAAAAAATAGTTTTGCAGGACCTTTATTTTAACCATTAATCCAACCTCATATCTCATTTCTACTTACAAAGTACAGCATGACTCTGTCCCCTAATAAACATTTAGAGTTAATTTTGATATATACATTTCTTATATAGGTCATTGATCATCTATTGTGATCATAACATTACAGACTATATTCTTATGATATAAACTAGACTCAGTTTTAACCTAGACAATAACATGATCTGATGTAGGACCTATTTGTATGTTTTTAATGAGTATAATTACTGCAGGGGACTTCCAGGGAAAATACCACTTCATAAAGTATTTGCTCTGCACTAGAAGAAGTAAGCTGTGGCTTATTTACCTTCCTGGTGAGTTGATATGAGGGATTACCTTGAAGACAGAACTTTGGAACAGCATTTATAGGGCTGTTTTACACCTAACTAAATCACCGTTAAAAAATGCTGTGTGCTTGAAATTCACCTCTGATAGGAGGGAAGGATCCTTTGCTAGTCCTGTTGACCTGTGACCAAGTATTATTTGTAAGATTGAGATTTTAATGCCTGATTAAGCCTTTTGCCTACGGCCATTACACAGCACAGAATTGAATCAGTGTGTATCTTCCCACTTTTCATCATACGTTCTTTCTCACAGCTTTGTTGTGGGCAGATTGGTGTTGAGGGAAAAAAAAATAAGATTTGGGTTCTAACCACGTACAGAGTGCTCATCTTGCTTCTGTTGCTATGATCGCATTGTTACTATCACAAGTGACAGGAACACTAACATAAATTGCTTTGAGTGGAAAAGAAAATGAATTGAGGTCACTATGTACAGAAATGAGGTAGTGCTACCTTCAGTTGTGTCTCAGTGATGCCCGCGGCGTGTGGACTTGCTGCCCAAGTGGGCTCTCTGCTCTACAACCACAGCACCCCAGCTTTCTGTCCAAAATCAGCCACCAGCTAAAGGGTCTCATTATTTCCTGATCTTTCCTTTTAAGCACTCCCCTTCCTGCTCTCGTAATCCCCCTCCCTTGTTTTTAAGGTTGACTTTTACACACAGGTTCCAAACCCTCCCTCTTATCGGAGAAGGCAGAGTTAGTTAGTCCTTACCGTTAAAATCTGAATGCTTCCACCACACTATTCTAAAACTGAATACCTATACCATTAAAGTATTGTCTGATCTGTTGTTTTTCTTACTAAATGTAAATCCCTACCAAAGACATTATTAAATCGTAATCCTCTTCCTTTCTTTGCAGGTCTTTGGAGAATTGTAGTCATTACCTCCATTTTTTCACTTATTCAACACCTTTAATTCTACTGTATGCATTTCCTTCATCATATGCCTTCTTTATAATCATATGGCTTCTTTGTAATCAAAGATTATAAGGTTGAAATTTTTCCCCCACCCTCTCACTGTGTATTACCTGTGTCAAGGTGCAGGGAACCTATGAATGCTACCTTTTCAGGGAAAGGGTGTGTGTAGGTTGATCCAGCTAAGGATCTAGAGATAGGATAATTCTGGATTATTTGCATGGACCCTGAATGACATCCCAAGTGCCCTTAAAAGAGAGTTAGCGGGCAGTTTGATGCCATATGCCTACACACCCCAAGCCAGAGAATGCTAAAACCCACCCGGATCTCTTAGATCTTCTGGCGGATACATTGGCCCTGCTTACCCCTTAACTTCAGATTTCTGGTCTTCAAAACAGAGAATAAATATCTGTTCTTTTAAAGCCTCAAGCTTTTGGTGATTTGTTAGAATGGCCACATTCTAACGAATACAAACCTCTTAACATTCTGGGCAACATCCTTGACCAGAAGAATTAATTTTCACAAAATAAACACCCAGGTCAAGAAGCAGAACTTCACCAACCCCCAAGGCCCCTGGGAACTCCCTTTTTAGTCTCTGCCTCCCTCCTCCTAGTCTCCCGCTGTGACTTTTAACCTTGCGGGAGCTCACAGTACCTACTCCTGTTATCTGGATTCTTCCTGTCAACAGTGTGTTTGAGATTCATGCGTGTTGTTGCAGATTTTTCATTCTTGTTGCTGTACAGAATCCATTGCTTGGTTTTATTTCTTCTACTACTGATGGTTTACAGATAGTGTTACTATGCACATTTATTACATGTCTGTTGGTGAACATTTGTCTGTGTTTCCATTGGGCATTTAACGAGCAGGGGGATTCCTGAGTCCTAGAAGCCTTCTCATTTCTTTCTATGTTCTGACTTGACAGTCTCATCTACACCCACTACTTCAATTATCATCTGGCACTGTGGCTCCTAACTCTTCTTATCTGATTCTTGATCTTTCCACTGAAATTCAAAATGACAGCTATGTTACACACACACACACACACACACACACATAAAAGCACCCCCACCCCCACACACAATCTTTAATGGGTTGCAATCCCTACCAGAAATCATATAGTTCCTCCTCTTGAGTCCTTTACTGTGTTTATGGCAAATCATCATCCTTAATCATCTAGGTTAAACACGGAATCATCATTCATTCTTTCTTGACCTACTTTCACCCAATCCTTAAATTCTTTCTCTTCACATTTCCTATCTTAGTTCTGTGTGTGTTCTGAACAGTTCTGATGTTTGTAGTATGTTTGGTCTATCATGCATCACAGAATCTAGATTTTTCAGAGCACTTTGATCCTGCCACATTCCTTTTAAAACTCATGGGTATGAGGAATCCATTCTCTGACTATAGAATCTGTAAGTCAGAATCTTTATGTGGACTTCATATGCTTCCATGAACTTGACTTCAACAACATCTCTGTGAGAAATTATTCATAGGAGTCTTTCTCAGGAAACATTGAGTTATATATTAACATTTTCATGATGAATCGCTCAAAAGACCTTCTATGATCATCTTTTGTAATCACTCCATATTACTGAATCCATTCGAGAGCTTGCTGCGCCTAGCACACAAGTAATCCTTACTGACAATTTTGTGTCCTCAGTATTATTGCTGATCAATTAACTGTTGTTTTTCTTCTGCATTTAAGTTACAGAAACCACAGCTCAGAGATCAAAGTCATCCATCCAGAAACCTTACTAGCATTCACACATTGGAAGTCCAAAGACAGCGTGACCCTCATTTGCATATTCATCTTGCATTCCTCTGGGGAAGGACTGGTTTCCTTTCCAGCTTTTCCTGCCATCTGTGTGCTGAGCTTTTCTGAGGCTGTGTCTGCACCTGAGATGTGGTTCTGGGTCCTGAAGTTCTGAGCTGAGGACTGCCTGTACGCGTGTGCTTCTGCCCCTTCCAGTCTCTAAAGCTAGACTTTCATGAGCTAGTGCCCAGCAAAGGGGGGGCTTTAGTTCTAACTCCCTTCTTGGTTTTGCTCTCTTCTTATGTTCCTGTTTCTTTTCTTGCTTTCCTTCCTCTCTCACCTCTCCCTCCCCTCTAGTGTTCTCTTTTCCTGTTTTTTCGGATTCAGCCACGCTCAGCCTTATTTTCCCCCTGAGCGCTGGTGATAGAACCTAGGACTTTCACACTGAGTTACACTCTCAGCTCTTTATTGTTTTTTAATTTATTTATTTTTGAGACAGAGTCTCCCTACATAGTTAAGTTGCACAGGCAAAACCACTTTTTGTAATGTGTAACACGATTGTTCATTAGGAAATTTTAAAGAATAGCCAAAACAAGGCAATATAAAAAACCAGTAGCTGGAGGTGGTAGTCATCTCAGCAGTCTGGGAGCTGTGGTGGGAGGTTTCAAAGTTTGAACCCAGCCTGGGCAGTTTAGCAGCTGAGCGAGACCCTGTTTCAAAATAAAAAATAGAAAAATAAAAGGGCTTGGAGTGTAGTTAAGGGTGAAAGCCCAGGGGTGAATCCCCAATACTGCAAAATAAATACATATTGTATTTTTATATACTAGCTATGAAAAATTGGGCTCAGAAATTTTCAATAGAGTACTATTTAATTTTATAAATTAAATAGTACTATATAAATTTTTAAGAGTACTATGTAAATACTATTTACAATCATAGCAAAAAAGCAAACCATTTATATATAAGTTTAACAAACTATGTACAGGATGTGTACATTGAAAATTACAAAATACTGATGGAATAAATTAGAGAAGAGGTACATAGACAGATATGTCATAGTCATAGATTGAAAGAATACTTTTAAGGTGTTAGGTCCTTCCAACGTGATCTATACAGCCAACATAATCTGAGTGAAAATCCCAGAAGGATTTTTTTTTGGTAGTTATCATCTAATATGTAATCATTAACTACCAGCTTATTCTAAAACTTACACAGGAATTCAAAAAGGACAACTAATATAGTTTGGATCTTGAATGTGCCCCAAAGACTCATGAGAAAGACTTGATTAGCAGTCTGTGTTACTGTTGGGAGGTGGTAGAGCTTTAGGAGGTGGGATCTACTATAAAGAAGTCAGGCTGGGGATGTACCCTTAAAAGAGATAGTAGGACCCTAGCCCCCCCCCTTCCTGGTTGCCACATGGAGAGCAGCTTTACTCTGCCATGTGCTCCCTGCCACACTATACTGCCTTGCCACCAGCCCAAAGGCAACAGAGCCAAGTAACCATTGACTGAAACTTCTGAAACCATGAAGTGTCAAAATTTGCAATGGCAAATGTAGACTCATAGATCAATGGAAATAAAACAGGGAATCCAGAAAGAGACCCCCCAAAATGTAGCCAATTAATACAATTGACAAAGGTACAGAGGCAATTCAGTGGACACAGGAGAACTGTTATAATTGATTCATTATGTCAACTTGAGAAGTTTAGAAGCTTAACTAAGTAACTCAGTAGTTCTACTGTCCTAGGGTGTAGATGGGGCTATTTAAGCTCCAGAATATTTTAATGGTTGATTGTGTCAACTGGAGAAGTTTAGAAGTTTAAGTGACTCAGCAGGGAGCCAGGGTCCTCACTTTATAAAGATCCTGAGCCTGTGAAAGAAGAGGGCAGGGATAACAATATGCAATATAATAACCATTGTTAATTTCCTACCATCTTGTTTTGAAATTCTGTATCATTTTTATTGTTTTTTTGAAATTCTCTTTCAAATTAAAAAAAAGGGAAAAAGAGGAGGGCACAGAGATGGTGTGAGCATAGCCAGCATAAAGTGTAAGGGAGGAAAGAGGCTTACTCTTGCCCCTTTTATTCTTACTGCTTTTGCTGTTGTCTGCCGCCAGCATGAACTGTTGCCCTCTGCCATGTGCCACCCTGCTTTGGAGCCAGCTGATTATGGACTGAAACCTCTACAAGCTGTGAGCTAAATAAACCTTTCCTTCCTTAATTTTGGGTGTAGGGTATGTTGGAACAGCAATGAGAGAAAAGTAACCAAGACCAGAATCTTCACAACTTATGTGAACCTTGACCTCACACCATATACAAAAATTTACTCAAAATGGATCATATACCTAAATGTAAAATGTAACAGTTTTAAACTTCTAGAAGAAAACAAAAGAGAAAACTTTTGTGATTTCTGGTTAATCAAAGACTTTGACAACTACACCTTAAGCACTATCTGTAAAAGAAAAAATCAAGCACCTGGAGTTAATTTAACTCAAAAACTTTTGTACTTCTAAAGACACTGTTGAAAAAAAAAAAAAAAAAGACACTGTTGAGAGAAGGAAAAGACAATTCACAGACTAGGAGAAGCATGTGCAAATCACATATCTGACACAGGAATAATTCTAGGAAATAATAAAGAACATATAAACCTGAACAATAAGAAAATAAAGTCAACAATTAAAAGACAAAAGCTTTGAACACCTCACCAAAGAATATGAACAGAAAATAAGCATGAAAATATGTTCAACCTTATTAGTTATTAGGAAAATATCTATTAAAACTATCACGAGATAGTACTACATACCTATTAGACTGGCTTTAAAACAAAAACTGGCAGTACCATGTGTTGACAAGGATGTTGGGCAAATGAACCTCTCACTCCATTGTAGGCAGAATTGTAAAAAGGTATGCCTACCATGTTGGAAGAGTTTGGTTTTTTTCTTATTGAGTTAAATATATATTTACCATATGACCCACTCCTAGGTTATTTAGTCAAGACAAATGAAAGTGTGTGTCTGTGCAGAGACTTGTGTTTGAACAGCAACATTATTCAAACTTTCCTAACTTCAAGACAACCCCAATGTCCTTCAACCTGTGAATGGACATCTATGAATGAATCTCAGATGCACTTGGCTAGTGAAAGAAACCAAATGTGTGATCTGCTTTCTTTGGCATTCTGAAGAGGCAAATCTGTAGAGATTGTAAACCATTTGGGTGCCAGGGATTGGGGTGGGGTTGGAGCATTAATTACAAAGGGAAAACATTAGAGAAATTCTTGGAGTGAAGGAACTATTTCGTATCATGCCTGTGGTGGTTGGATATGCACTTTTCAAAACACTTTGAACTGTATCCCAGAGACAAAGAGTGAATTTTTCTCGAAGGGAATTAGAGACTAAATTTAAAAAAGAATAAAAATGCCTTAGAACAAATCACTAATCTGAAATTGAAGTACAAAAAAAAGTCTTTTTGAGTTACTGTACTGTATTACTGTATTTTAAAATTAGGCCAGTGAGTACTTTGTAATGTTCTAGATAGCATTCAAAAATGGACCTGTTCCTGCTTTGATGTTCATATGTAAAGGACTATACCTTATTTTGCTTGCACCATTCATTTTAAATGTCTACTTTCTCTCTGAATCTGAGAACCTTCTGCAGCATTTTGATTTTATTTTAGTATTGAGTCAGTGCTTGGGAAATGCCCTCCCCCTTCACTACCTTAACTTAGCTGGTGTTTTTTCCATGCATCCTATTTTTCATCAGCCACCATTTGAGTTGGTTTCTTTTGGCCCCTCTCTCCACTGTTCCTGGATTGTAAAGCCCTGTGATTGACTGTTCAGTGCTGGCACTGGGGGAGGAGGAAGCAGCATGGGGGCTGCAGGCAGATGGCTGTGTGGGTGGGATGCGGTGACTCATTTATTTCATGTGTTGAATTTTGGTGTAGAAATGTTACAGACCCCAAAAGAAAAGTCTTATTTATATTAAGAGTCCCTAAGTCATTTTTAACCCTGGGGAGGGCCAGGGACACGCTTTCGAAGCTCCTTTGACCTGTCATCTCCTTTCATAACGTCATTAAATCTTTTACCTCCATCGCATCAGGTTTATTTCTCCTTTGTTGAATGTGAATTAGAGTTTCATATGTATTAGATCAGTTAGATTCTGCATCCATACCTTCTTAAGGTCCACTTTCTGTGGTGCTGCACTTTGGTTTTAAATTCGGTCATACAGGCACTTTTTTATATTTAGGTTCCTTAATTATGAAAGTGAGGTAGGATAGAAGAAATCAAAACAGGTAGAAAGGTGACAAAGAAAACTGTGTTTTTAAAATTGAGCTTTGAAGAAAACTGCAGCCTCAGGACACAAAGTTAGCCAAGATTACAATGCCTTTAGATTTTACTTAATAAATTGGTCTGTGTCACTCACTGACTTGCCTGAAATACTTTTCTGTGCCCGGGAACCTCCACATTTAGAGGAAAGAGTTGAGGGCTCCCCTCTCTTTTTTGGTGTGTGTGTGTGGTGACAAAAAGAATCAAGATTCATAACAGAAATTGTAGGAAATAGGAGAAGTGAAGAAAGAAAGTAAAATAATTCAACTGTTACCATAGTTTATTTTGGGGGGTATGTTTTTAGATATTTGTATTAATATGCACATATCCACTGAATGTACACATAATGAACACATTGTAATTCTCTTAGTGTATATAATATATTTAATACTTATGCTATAACTTGTAATATACATATTTTTTCTTTGTTTAAAATTTTCTCTCATTTTCACTATTTTAAAATATCTCTGTCTACTTTTTAGGCAAAGAAATTGACTCTTTATGGTTGGTTTCCTATGCATTTATTAGAAATGAGGTGGAGAATTTTCATGTCGACTTCCCATTTTAAGCTTTGGTGAACTTGCCTATTTGTGTTAGTAATCTAATTGTTTATTGCATGTTCTTAGCCTTGCTTGTTTTAAATTGAGCAATAAAAATGATTTATGGAAATATTACCATTTTATCTATCATTATGCAAGTACCTCTAACAAATTTGTTATATGTTAACTTTTTCATTGTAATTGTCAATGGGTTCTGTTTTATTAGGATAGTTTCCAAATGCTTTTTGTAGTTACACTGGAAGTTTGTTCTGTTTTGTTTCTGCTTTTTGAGATGGGGCTTGCTAAAGTGCCCAACTTGGCCTTGAATTTGGGATCCTCCGCCTTCATCCTCTTGAGTAGCTGGGATTGTAGGTGTGAGCCACCGTGCCCTGCTTAAATTCTTGATTTTCACATTAATTTTGCATTTTGATACCTCACTTATTATTGATAGCTCACATATTATTACTTCTAATGGTTATTCAGGTAATTGTTGCATTTATTGAACAACCATAACACTTGCAAATAATGATAATTGTGTATTTTGTTGTCTAGAATGATACTCTTTACTTCCTAAAAATCTTACTGCATTGGCTGAGATTTTCACAAGCCCACTATATAATACTAGGAATAGTTGACAGACTTTTGCTCCTTCTTTTTATGGATATACCTATAAGCACAAAGGTAGTACCCATTTGAAACGTAATGTTCATGTTATGGAAGGGCCTTTATATTTTAGTTTGCATTTCTTTTTTTCTTTTTGCAGTACTGGGATCAAACCCAGGGCTTCACACTTGCAAAGCATGTTCTCTACCACTGAACTATATCCAGGCCAGTTTGCAGCTCTTTTTAATGAGAAATGGATTTTGTGTTTTAATTGATATAACAGTGTAACACTTGGTATATTTTGTTAGTTTTTCTTTTGTATTTTGCTGTTCTCACAAATGGGTGTCAGAGTAACCTGAATCTCCTTTTTGTAACATTATTGCCAAATTCTGGTATCAGGTTCTTGTTTACTTGATATCAATCATCTTTGGCCTTTGGAAGAACTTACATTTATAGTTATACTTCCCTTCTTAATCATAATTTTCACTCTTTTTTCTTATACTTGCCAAGGACTTACTAGATATTAATTTATTAATTATTTGGTCTAAAACTTGGCTCTGGATTAACTAATAAACTTGCCTACTTTTTTTTTAATTGCATTTTTCATTTGGGACTTACTGCGATTTTCTTAGGATTTTTAAAAAGTTCTTTGTTGTCCTAGTTAATTTGTTTTAGTTAATTAATTAATTAATTAATTAATTTGGTGCTGGGAATCAAACTCAGGACCTTGCACTTACCAGGCAGGCGCTTGTGCCACTGAGCTATATCCCAGGCCCAGTTCACTTGTTTTAACATTGAAATTTAATAAGGAGCCTTAGCTCCTGTTTTCACTATTGCAGGCTCTTCTTAGTTTGCAGTCATTATATGATTTCCTTCTTGTTTAAAAAAATGCAGGTTTGCTGAACTTTATAAAACCACTTCCGGTGGAACTACAAATTCAAAATTCAGTGATAAACAACGGGGGAAAATCCCGCTCATTTCCTTATTTCTTTCTTGAGTTATTGAAATCCAAATGTGCTTGTTGGGCATGATCTAGGTGTCATCTTTCAGGGACTTTGTTTTCTGCTGCAGATATTGCTGTGGTGGAGATGAGCGACGCCTTCCGCCAGCCCTCTCTGTTTTACCACCTTGGCGTGCGGGAGAGCTTCAGCATGGCCAACAACATCATCCTCTACTGTGACACCAACTCCGACTCTCTGCAGTCCCTGAAGGTACCTCCCTGGTTCACTCAGTATTTAATTTCAGCTCCAGCATTCAGGGAGACCTCTCTGTCACCCAAAATATTTTAAGTAGCTCACGTTTGTGAAAAGATGTTTTCTCTGTGTGATCATTTTGCACCGATTGCCAAGTTGTGAGGTGTATCTAGAATTCAACGTAGAAATATGATGATATGAAAGAAAAACTTCAGGTGGAGTTCTGAGTTCCGGATCAAGTTGCAGCCAAGGAGACTGTGTGGACCGGAAGTCATCTCTGCACCTTAGAGGAAGAAAAGGAGAAAGATAAGTCAGGCCTGGCACCTGCCCACTGGGGGCTTCATTGTACGCTAAAAGCTCGCTTCCCACTGAAAGTGCTTTCAGTAAAAATTCTCTCTGAATAGTCCCAGAACACTGCCCTCTTTTTTCTACTAGGCCATTACTGACAGAGTAAAAGCTTTGTTCTTTGTCTACTCAACTCGAACTGCTCCCAGAGTCATTCTCTTCATTAATAAGAACTTGCCCAGCATAAAGCGTTTCTATCAGCTAAAAGGACCAGGGAATAAAAACATATTACATCTTGTCTACAAAATTCATCTGTCCTGTCTAATTCTCTCCATTAAGAGGAGCATGCCTGATATAAAAACATTTCTTCCACTCAACGAGGTTGCCCAAAATGCTTTTGCAAGGCCTAGGGATTTTACATTGTGTGATTCTTTGGAAAGCATCTCACAGTTCAGTGAAACTCATGCTGAGCTCATGTCATCTGCTTCCTTTGTGAAACTTCCAGCTTCATGTGGCCTTTTCCCATCTCTGTCTTCCAGTTCCCCAATCAGAGCCAACCCTGGGATATAGAGCCAGAGAACCCATCACATACTTCCAATGGCTTTGCAGTTGTTATGTGGAGATCTCCAACCCCTAATCCTTGCAGAAATATTTCTTTAGTAGCCTTTTGCTTTTATCTGAGTACCTACAGCATGTGTGCTTTCCGTGAAAAACTTGCAGTTTCACTGACTAAGCATATGTATGCATGCCAGGCACTGTGCTTGGGAGTGATAGGCCTGTTCCTTTCCAGAAAGTCTGATATAAGACATTTGCTCCTACCTGAACAAAATCTGTTTTTAATCTAAAGTGATCCCCTAAGAAACTCTTACTTAATTTTACTTCAGATTTACCCCTTTAATTAATGCATACAAAATTCCATTACTGTATTTTTAAACATTTAGATTTGCTGTTATTTACAACATATTAGCAAGTAATGAAAGAAAGATATGATTTAATTCATGTTGGTCTGCTTGGATTGAGCTCATTGTAAGCAGGCAGTGTCATGTTGGAGATTTTTACTCTTCGAGTTTATACCCATTCTCTTCTTCGGAAGAAAATTTTTTCATGAATTAAGAGGACGTTTGAGAGAAGGAGATAAAAGTTAATCTCCCTGGAAATTTGTGTGTGACAAATAAATTGGCTTAATTACTTCCTGCCAGGCTTTATACAGTTTTACTGGTATTTAAATAAAGTAGTTCTTTTCAAACCTTAGTGATATCTAAACTGTGCTTGCTTATATTATACACAATAGCTGCTACTTTTGGAGCACTTTCTTGTGCTAGGTATTCAGTGCTGTACTTTATCCACATACATGTTCAGATGTGATTCTTAACCTAGCCTTGCAAGGTATACAGTCTATCACCATTTTATAGATTACAAAGTGAGGCTCAGATGCATTCAGTCATTTGCCTGAGGTGATATGGGCTGGAAGATTTAGGACCAAGTGAGCTCGACTCCAAGCCTGTTCTCTAGAACCACCGAGATCAATCGTTCTTTACAGTCCCACTACCCCACCCCATAGACGTGGGTTCTGCGGTTTTAACCAATTATGGATGGGGAAAATTGTATCTTTACTGAGCGTGTGCACAAGTTTTCTTTCTTGTCACCATTCCCTAAGCAATATAGTATAAAAACTACTCATATGTCATTTTATTATATTAGTTATGCTAAGTAACTTAGCAATGATTTAAAGTACATGAGAGAGTGCGGTAGGTTATGTGCAGATACTGCTATTTAATAAGGCACTTGAGCATTGCACGTTTTGATATTTTCTGAATGTCCTAGAACCAGTCCCCCCTGGGCACAGAGTGATGACTGAACTTCGAGTCAGAAACATATGGGACATCCCTGCTGAGAATGGTCTTTCCGAAAAGCCCATCGATTGTGCTTTCTGGGTTGGCCCGTGCAGCACATGTCTCTTCTTTCTTTTCTCATTCCCTTTCCATTAGCTTAAGCATTAGCCATTTTCTTATTTAGACCATTCCTAGCCGCTTAGCCCAGAGTGCCTGTTTGTAAGGGGCAGAAATACCTGGGACAGGAAGTATATTTTTGCAATCTAGCAATTTCCTCTGTGTCCTGAAAGGTCCTCTGCTACTGAAAAAAGCTGTGGTATGTGTTTATTTCTGTGGCAGTGGGTCCTAGGTATAATCCTTACATGTGATGTCATGTAGGAATTATGCAAATAAAATAAAATGTCTTTCTCTTTTCTCAGGGGCAGAAATAGAAACAGAATGCTGTTCTCGTTGCATAGCTAGTTTCACATACATTGATTCTTCGGACATCAAAGAACATACAGCTGCACCCGTTTTATTTTCATTTACTGTTCTTTGTTGAGGACAACAGTTTCTCTGACTCAGTTCTCGAGAAAAAAGCATAGGAAAAAAATCTTTTCTAAGTTTAAGGCCCTTGAAAAGTAATTAGGAGGAACTATAAAAGCACTTAAAAATCCATGTCTGAGTTATCATTTGGAAGGATGTTTAGAATCTAAACACATCCTGTATTTGCAATAAAATGTATATCTGCTGCTTTAAATCGCAAGCACTATTTGAATACAGGGATGATGAATGATTTCAACTTCTTTTAAAAAAAGACCATGATTGCACTTGGGAGAAGGAAGTTGATTTTTTTTTTACTTTGCATTGTAACAACACGTTTGTCACAACTTTCTTTACATAAATACAGTGCCACACTGTACCTATGAATGCTTATTCAGAGAGACTCTATGTTAAGATTTAATTTACTTGAAAATGAGAAATGCTAGTAACAGTTCTTTCCTGATTTACTTCATGCATTTAAAAATGATTAGACCTCCACCTGGGATTTCTTAGTAAATGGGAGTATAAGCCTGAACACCTGCCAATAGCTATGGTGCTTGGGAAAAATGAATGCCTGTTGTGCAGAGTGAAGGTGTTGTTTTGTTGAACCACATAGGGGCTAAGGGAGCTTCCCCTTCCAGCTCTGATAGTTTGATAACTGGATCCACTGAAACCAATAATAGCCAGATTAACAGGAGAAGAGACACAAATTTATTAACATGCCAGGCACACAAGTATCACCAAATCATGGGGCAGAAAATTGAAATTTAAATATCTCTTCCCTAGGAGAGAGGGTAGATAGAGATGGATGAATGTAATTTCAGAGAACGAATAAATGATTTTTAGGGGGGATGAATGAGCTCAGAGAACAATAATCCGGGGCACAGTTCACATACAATTCTGAACTCTCCCTTTAATATCAGTTCTAGTCTTTTTTTTTCTGCTAGTTAATCTGGGGAATGGAGGGAGGCTGGAGGGTGGGAAGGTAAGTGAAAAGGATCAGGACGTGCTATGTACTGATTCCCTATGATGAGTGTATTTATTATCTATCACAAACATGTACTAATAAAAACACCTTCTGTAGGATCTGTTGTTTAGATAAATAAGGGAACTTTAGAAAAAGCCCTTCCTGAGCTTCCAGGGGAAAGAGAATGGAGAGACACTGGGCAGGGGAAGAACAGAGAGACCTGGGTTCTGAGACTGCTGTTTAGCTCACAGTATTTAGCATGTCAGAGTGTCACACTTTGAGCTATCATTTTCTGAGCCCCAGCAACTATGCCTTTATGACAACAGCTCACAACTCCAATTCTTACGATTCTTCTTTCTGCTTCGTCAGCTCCTTGTCTCCCTTCTGGGGCACTCCCCACTGACTTTAAACAATGCTGTTTATAAACAAGCAAAGCCAGACTTTGAAATACCACTATCCCATCAGATAATAGCAGTGTAGAAAGAAGCTCTGTAATACGGGTCACTTGGCTGTGAAGAGTGGGAAACGTACACACTACCAATGGAAGAGTGTAGCAGTACTGCCTTCTGAAGAACACTGGGCAATATCTAATGCTGTCAAGTGAGCACATCACCACGTCTAACTAATGGCGACTCCACATGTGTACTGTTTCAGAAACAAAAAAGGGTCTCACATGCATAAAGAGATATAATCCAGAATGTTGGTATGCCGTTGTTAGTAACAGCCCCTCTGCTTAAAGGAAATGGTAAATATCTATTAGGAAAATGAAAAGAATACTTTGGCACAGGCATTTAATGGAATATTAGCATTAAAATGAATCAACTAGATGTTTACATATCAACATATATCTTGCAAAAGCAACACTGAAGGAAAAACAGATTATGTGTACTGTATCACACCATCTATATAAGATGTAATTGCATGTGAAACAATGCTATTATACACATTTGAGTTATGAAAGAATAGAAGTGTGCATGGGAATTACAAACATTCCGAATAGCTGCCTCTTTGTAGAATAAGAGAGGAATAAAGTTGGGAGGGGAGGACGAGACTTCAATTATATCTGTAATGTAATATTTCTAAATCTAGGTGGTAGATATATGAGTGCTTTTATACTTGTCACGGACCTCAAATAGTTCACAATTGACCTTTTTAAAAAAAGAATATTCCTTACCTTCTATATTCACCAGGATGACTTTACATGCATTTTGATCATTCAAACTCCAAAATATTATAAGTTGTTTTTGCTCTAATGTTCAGGCGATGGCTAGAAAGCCTCGTATATATTTAGGTCTTTCTCTCTGCATTCATATAGGATTTATTCCAACTTTATTCACCGCACAAGAAATGATCTTGTAGAGACTGATATGCAGTCAACTGGTGTTGACTCAGCCTGTGTTTAAATGTAATGATTATGGTAGATTATTCCTTACTCAAGAAATTTAGTAGGGCTGGAGGTACAGCTCAGTGGGCTAAGTGCTTGCCGCTGAGCACTAGGGCCCTGAGTTCGATCCCCGGTCCCGGGAAAAAGAAATTTAGTTATATTTTGCTTTTCAACCATTGCCTGAAAAGTTACTTTACAGATGGGATTTTCCTTGATAGACTGTTCTCCAAAGCAGTTGATCTCTATGCGTCCTCTTTCACTGTCTCAGTGAATGTAGTGCATATGTAATATAGTGCCTGAAATCCTGTCTGTATGTTAATGCATCTGTTATTCTCTGTATTAGAATCTGACTAACATCTCACTAGGACATGACACTAGAAACCTTATATGCACAGACCAACATTTTCCAACACCATCCTAATCCAGCCCTTAGAGTTTTAGCAATGTGGCAGTTCCTAAAACATTAAAAATAGATGTATTGTATGATCCAGCAATTCCATCCTGAGGAATGAACAGAAGCCCCTAGAAGAGATATTTGTACACCCATGATCATAGCAATATCGGTCAGAACAGCAAAAATTTGGAAGTGGTGCAGGTGTCCATTGATAGACGAATGGATCAGCCATGAAAGGAAGGAAGTTCTGTAAAATAAATGAACCTTATGAACTCCTATACGTGCCCCATGAAGCAGGTCCATCATATCTAGACTCACAATTTTTACTTTCAGTCTAGAAGGACCCGAAGAGCTTAACTTGGACCCATTTTCTGGTACCTATTTGTATTCACTTGAAGCAAATGGAGTAAAAGACTTGCAAATTTTGATATTTATATCAATTTGTAGTAAATTAATGAGTCTGTCAGGGTAATTTTTTGTTACAGTACTTCAAATTGAAATTGATTTTTTACTTGTGGTTAGGTGATCTACTCAGTGTTCTTCAATTCAGAAAAACACACAAATCCTCCTTTTTAATCTTAAAGCATTGCTTCTTTTTCTTAAAATTTTACAGCCCTTACCAAAGAAGGTACAGTAAATTTCAAGTTTTAACTTGAGTTGTGCATAAAATTAGAATTTTGATTTTCCCAGAGGTTAGTAACTCTTAGTTTAAAAATGGATTTTTGCTGGATTCTTTTCAGCACTAGCTTAGTGGTACAAAGTGTATGCTCAGTAAATGTTTTTTTTTTTTTTTTAAATAAAGCCATTTGAAAATATAAAGCAGTGTAACAATTTGTGAACTGAAATCATTGGCCCAGCCGCCTTTGCATTGCCTGGACCTGCCCATTGCCTAACCTACTGTTGACTTAGAGAATCTAGAGTTTTTAAAATTGTACTTTCCTGGGTTCAACACTGCTGCATATATGTTGCTTATTATTTTATGGAGGGATTTTTTTGCTGGTGAGAGAGGAAACAACCTTGTTCCTTCATTCTGCTTATTTCAGAAATGATCAAGTTTTCATCTGAGCTACAATTATTCCATTTCAATTGGGGAAAGAAATAAGTAATTGGGAGAGCGAATAAACAGTACCGGTAGCCCTGCTTTATAGAGATTTTCTCTAAAGATCTTGAATTGATAAACTGGATGAATAATTTATTTAGCAGGAGTTGGTTTTCCAGTTGCAGAGTCCCTGAGGTTATGGAAAGTGCTGAGGGCTGGAGAATCCAGTTTTCTTTAATGTCAATTAGTGATATTACATCTTCTAAGGTATTATCTGTAGACTGGATAAAATAACGTCCTTGTACTTCCTAATTCTCTTTAATCCCCCACCCGCCCATCATTTCTAGCCTCTCATTACCATTTTGTCAATAGGAGAGGAAAATCTAGGCTTTGGGGTATGAAAGATAACATCGTATCTCTGGGTTGACGCCTGCCCTATTTGTAGCAAATGCCTTCTTCGGTGTAAGAGTTTGAATAAAGACTAGGAAGAAGGACCCTCTGCACCCAGAAAAAGTGGGGCAAACCCTGCTGTATCCTGTGCCTTTTGTTCATTATAAATAAACGATTCGTTGGTAGTTGATCTTAGTGGCACTTATAAAATTCATCACCCTCTTTGGGTCCTTGTAGAATGCATCTTTGAAATTATCACTGAAATTTATATTAAGTGCGATTTACTGTACAGAAATCCACTATGCCTGTAACTTTTAAATAATACATTAAAAAAAATACATGCACTTGAATAATGTGGATCAGTTAGGTATTGCTGGAAGAAGCAGCTGGTAACAAAAAAGAGGAAGTTAATTATAACAATAGCAATGCAGTATCAAGTGAGGTTTGTGTTAAGAAGCTATGTCAGTGCTATATGTATAAAATCTCATTTATCATCTGCCCCAGCTCAAAGACAATGTCTACTTACAATAGCGTTCTCCCACCAAGAGTTATTTTTTTTAAACCATGAAACAAAGTTAAGAGGGAAGAAGAATAGAATCTAGAATTTCTTTTTAGGGTTATTTTCCAGGTTTGGTAAAATTTCACCTGACATTTGATACAGATTGTTTTAGTTGAAGTTGTTCCTCTTCAAAAGAAGAATGTATTCTTAGCCCTGACCATTAACAACATGGACGTAACATGTCTCTAGTGCCAGAACTGAGTTGTCTGCTTTGATATGCTCCGTACCTTAGATTATTCCTGGCTTTAAAATACTTCAGGTAGTTTCATTAACTAATTCCATTTGGTTTTAGCACACAACCTGATGATACAGACTAGTTAAACTCATTTAATTTGGTTTTAACATGGAAGCCAAATGAAATAGACAAGTTAAGCAATTACTATCTGGATTGGACAGATGGAAAATATTTTCTTTATTAATGAGAACTAAGCTCAGTGAGATACTGTGACTTGTTAAAGGGACACATAACTGGTAAGCCTCAGGGCAGGAATGAACCCCACATTTTTTTTTCACCTATTGTTAAGTATGTTCCCTTTAATTCTGTCTATAGATTTTGTATGTCCTCTAACAAGATGAGTTTTTAGGTTTCTGGTAGTGCAGTGTTTTTTGTTTGTTTGCTTGCCTGTTTTACGTTGAGTTTTTCTGCAAGCATAACACAGTAATACAAAGGGACTTGGTTTCTTGTCTCTAAAGACTCTGTGTCATGCTTCTGCATCCTCCATGTTGGATGTTCTTCCTGAGCCTGCTGGGCTTCATTTCTGCAGTATGCAGAAGGGGGCAAGGGTGTTTCACCCCAGTGAAGCCCAGGGTGCTCACAGCTGTATGTTCACCTTTGAAACATTGAAGTTAGGAGGGTGGAGCTGGGGAGTACATGAACTATCCCTCTTCTCCCCAAGTTTAACAGAAAACTTGCGAGGTTCCCCTGGAACAGAAAGAAGGAAGGGCTGGGAGGAAGACCCAGGAGGCCACCCTCAGGGGTCATATTCTTTCCCTGGGCCAGAATTCCCCATGGCACCTTTCTCGCTCTCTCCTGGAAACTGAGGACCTAGGTGCAGTCACGCTTTCCCAAGTCTGCACTGACTTAGCCACTCCACACCAGCTCCGCCCGTCTCCCATCCTGCTGCGATCCCCTCTGCTTCAGGCACGAAAACTTTCTCTGCTGGAGATACTCCATTTCTTCATCGTTACGATCTTTTCCAAGTTATATTGTCCCAAATAGTTATCAAAAGTTGTCTTTGACCTCTCTTGGAATGAGACCTGGACTAGATGTCTCTTTTGTCTTGCTTGCTTATTTGGTTAGCAAAGGGGACTAGAAAATAGCAAAATAAATTTTGGATATTGCTGGTAGAGCTGGGGGTGGAGTGAGCAAAAGCCTGAGTCAGACAAGTACAGGGTCATAGTGGGGGTGTCGCATGTCTTGAGAAATATTCCACTGGTGAGAAACTGGAGTTTGTGTTGATGCTGTCTTTTTACTTAGAGGCACTTTTGATGAGACGTTTCCGTGATCTGATATGAATTATAGCAGCTACGTTTTTCATTCATCCCTGCTCCCTGTCGTGGTTTAATACAAATTAAACATTCTCGGCTCTGCCTCAGTAGCTAACCTTTTGAGGTCTTGTTTGTGATATGTTTGGGCTGAGTTCAAATACACAAACTGTACCTTTTCTTCTTTACAGCTAATGCCCCACTTAAAGTTACATAATAAGCTGTGAATAAGGTCTTTCTCCTTCGAGGGAGTAATTTATATCCATGTCCACTTAGCTTGGACAAGACATGAGTTAACATGGATTCTGGAGATTGCGATAGGAATTTTTTTTATAGTTTTTAAATTTGTTATCATATATGCACGATCTGAAGTGAAAGCAGCGGAGGCAGTAAGAGTGTTGCGACTCCAACCAGCGATTCCCCAGGAAGACAGTATCTTGGCTGTAGGCCAGTAGCAGCTGTGGTGGTTTTCCTTAGACCTCTGGCTCGCTCAGACCTCCCTGCCACACCTCTTCCTGCCGCTTCCATTTCTGTGCCTGGTACACTGCAGAGGGACAGCTGGGACTGAGGGTGCTGCTCCAGTGGCACAAGGACAATAATGACCGTGATGGCCCTTAAGCCAAAGGCAAACAGTGAGTAGAGAGTTGGAAGAGACCAACAACTCCTTCAGTCCAGCGCCCAGTGCACTGGAGTAGAGAGAAGTGAATGGCATGTGCCTTGTTGGGAGCAGAACCAGAACTTTCCTATCTATGCTAACTTATAATGTAAAAGTTCTAATGTATATTGTTTACATTCATTAATTTATTCATTCATGTATTTATTGAATACCTGCTATATGCTGTAGTATGTGCCAGGCAATCAGTACAGACCCAGGTATGAATGAAACACCTGGTCTTGTACCTAAGAAGCAAGGATCCCATGACGTGGAATGGAGGGTAATATGAACAAAAGCGTGTGGGGTGGTGTACGAAGGGTGCTATCAAAGGTCCTAAGGAGGACTGATAATGGCAGAATGAAAGGTGTTGTCTGCCTGCTATCGGAAGGACAGATGTCAGCACCATCAAGGCCAGCTTCACAAAGAGCAGGTTTCCTATTCCCTGCACAGAGACACTCTGCGGGGAAAGAGGCAGCCAAGAGCATTTCCTCATTCCCGAGCAAGACCCAAGAAAGGTATTCCTATCGACAAAGGGCAGTTATCTGTGACGGGTATGGTCTGCGACTTTGGAGACAGCCCCTATCAGTCAACTCTGGAAAATGCTGTACATTGTGTTCTGGCTTTGGTGTTATCCAGCATTACTCTGTTGGTGCACAAACTGTCGTGTACATGTGTTTCAGGTATTGACTCCCTCTGAGACTGTAGGAAAAGCCACTCTCAACCTCGTCCTCCTTTGCTTCCATCTGAGTACTGCCATTGTCCAAGCTCGTAGTGTGATGTCCCCATCTTTTGCAATCACCACCTAAATGCTTTTTTCCTCTCAAAGACTAAATAGTTATTTGTCTTTCTTAGGTCCTGTGTTCACCTGCTATAAAAATTTAAAACTACAAAAGGGAAGCGTTGTTTTCTCGCCTTTATCCCCTAGCTACCCAGCAGACTCCACTGGCAACTCCTAGTACTATTATGATTTCTTGCGTGTCCTGCCAGCCGTACTTTCTGACTGTAAAAGTTAGAACTTTGTTTTTCTCCTTTTTATGCGTCACCAGGAACCTAGGGTTAGAACCGCTGTGTGCTTTGCTTTTTTCAACTAGCGGTGGAGATGGTTCCATAGTGCTACAAAAGGAGCTTCACTCTTTGTCTGTCTTGCCCTATGGAGGTGCTGTAGTTTAGTCAACCGGTTTCCAGCCTTTGCTGTTACAGTGCCCCTGTATGTGCTGATACTTCTTGATACAAATCACTCATCTTACAAAATCTTTTGGCTGCTAACTGCTCACGGAACAGCATTCAAAGCCTTCTTCAAACTGTCCACAAATAAATTTCTCATCTCATTACCTGTGTCAAAATGAGCTTTTTGCTTTAGCTCAGTAATTTTAGTCAAGCCCTCTTCCAAATGTCTCTTTAATTCTTCTCCGCACCCCCGAATGAATGGCTTGCCTTGCATCCCAGTCCTGGAGTTAATGTTTATTGTTCCTTAAGTGGACACTGGCTCTCTCTAGATCTCCGGTCTGAGTCCCGCCTGCCGGCTTTGCTCGTGGTGCGGTGTCTCCACTCGTGGTACACCTTCCCTGTGTCACGCTCCTGCGTCACTCGTGTGCCTTTGAGCGCGTATGCGCGCCGTGCAAGTCCATCCCGACTTACAATGGCTTTTTAAATGTGTGCATTTCCTATTGTCTATCAGCAGGATTGTGGAGGACTGAAGGGTGCCTCTTAACAGCTCATACACATCTTTATGGCTCTCAGCGCCATCCGGTGCCATTTTGCCTCTGTCAGTTTTGTTTTCTCATCTGTTATTCTTGAATTGTCCGAAATCTTACATTCCACTCTGATCAGAGCCGTTGGCGGCTGCCCCGCCTCCGCCATGTTGATCTAGCACTCTGATCCGGAGAGGAAGGGTGACGCCCAGCCAGCTGGGCCCAGCCGCTCTACTTTCACCTTGGCAGATCTAGCCTGTCTTCTTAGACACCCTGGAGGCTCTACAAACGCCTTATGCTTCCTGTTTCCATGACAACATATATACCACTTTCTCCAGTACACTGTCCCACTTTCTCTTTTCAGAATGATTCCTCAACCTCAGTGAAGGCTTCTCTAGATTGTGTCCCCAGTGCCTGCTCATTTGATTATCTAGGAATAATAATAGCTTCTTTAAGAGCTTCCTATGCGCCATTCACTGCAAAGCTGCGTTATGTCCATGACCTCACCCAGTCCTCACAACCCAGAAGAGAGGGACACTGCCCACATGATGTATTTATCCTTTTGCACTTGTTGAAAAATATCTAAATTATATGTGTGGCTATCGTTGTCAGATATTCTTACTATTTATGTGGGAGTTTGCCAGTGACCAATACTCTGTATTCCCTTGTGCCTTCCCAGGAAGTGAGGGAGGTTGTGCTTAGCGGAGAAAATTCGCTTTAATCTTTATCCCAAAGAGATCATGGCTGATCAGGTCATTCTCTACATACATACTCTGCAGAAATGATCTTTAGATTATTCAATTCAATGATTGTGCTGTTTTCTTTCTTTTTTTTTTTTTTTTGCGGTACTGGGGATCGAACTCAGGACCCTACACTTGCTAGGCAAGCGCTTATTCCACTGAGCTATATCCCCAGCCCTCGATTATGCTGTTTTCTTTAGACCATAAACAAAACTTCTGTTTTGTCTCCTCCATCAGACTGTAAATTTCTCAGATGCAGAAACTTACCCTGAACTCCCTGAAATAATTGCTAATATAATTGTTAATACAAAACATCCACATAGATGAGCTCAGTAAAGATCATTGAATTAATTGATTTTTGTATTAACTTCTGCTATGCTTTTTTTTCTTATTTTTCAGGAAATCATTTGCCAGAAGAATACTGTGAGTATTTTGTTTAACCTTCCAGAAATTGTTAAATCTTTTCTGTCTTCTAATCTCTGGTATTTAAAAGATTTTTTCACAAATTATTAATTTCTATATCTGTTATTCCTTTTTAAACTTTTTGACACATCAATATAAATATAGTTATTTTATCTAAATACTACAGTATAGGAATAGAATACACTAACATGACTTTTTCTATGTGTAGTTATATTTTAGAAAAAAAATTTCCATAGTATGGTCAATATTGTAGAATTATGAATGGCAATAAAACAGCATATATGTGTATTGACTTCAATTTTTCTGTTGACTATGAAATCTATATGTACACATATATAGAAATAAATGTATCTGTATATGTGTATGTGGTCTATCTTGTACTTAGAGGGGGTAAGTTCCTAGGTATTGTAGTCTGCATTTGAGACTACACTACCTAATTCTAGCCTCCCACACAGACTTAAACAAACATGAATAAGTGAGAAAAATAAACTTTAAACTTAAACAGTAATGCACAAAGAAAAGTTATATTACAGTGGCAATGACCTTGTTAGGCCAGTGGTTTCCTATTCCATCTTGGAAAGTAAGGAAGTATTTAAAAACTGCAGTTTAGCAACCTCTGCAGCTTTGAATGAAAATAGTACGTGATATAAAGTCTACACGTGATATTATTTGAAGTGACAAGATTCATGGTACAGTTGGTGGTTTTTTCTTAGAGCAGAAGTTTTAGTATATGTGCTGTCAAAGCAAGCACTAAGATCAGAAGTTTTAAAATTGGAGCTTGGGCTGGGGATATAGCTCAGTGGCGTAAGTGCCTGCCTGGCCAGCACAAGGACCTGAGTTTGATCCCTGGTATCGCCAAAAAAAAAAAAAAAATTGGTGCCTAAGGCTTCACCAGAGCGGAGGCCCAGTGCATCATGCCATTATAAACTCTTATCCTTCCCTCTCAACCGGAAATGAGCACTTGTTCCATGCTTCAGTGCACTATAACACATTTTGTTCAACAAGTACTGACTGATCAGTGGCAGGGTTGGGGATGGTGCCAGAGGAGACTTGGTGCAGAGCTTGAGAACAGAAATAACCATATTCACAACTGTCCAGAAGACAGCAAATGAGAAGGGCCAATGTCTAGTTAGGGGAGATGGTCACTGAGTAAATAAATAAACAGACAAATTAGGAAATTAACCTGAAGTGATGTGCTGAAGGATGGGTGGCCATTATGTGTGAGTCCTTTGGAGACATAGTATTCCCTGGAACCCAAAGGTAGGAAAGAGCCAGTCAAGCTGGACAGGAATAGAAGCAGTTTGCAAAGAGGACTTTGCATCGGGGGTCGTGAGCAGGGCACCCATGGACTTGAGAAAGCAGCTGTGTTCTGGGTGCCGAGCGTCCTTCAGTAGTCGAGTGCTTTATGTTTCTCTTTCAGTGTGTGTGAACGTGGGGCGCTTTTCTTTCCAGACACTTTGCTCATTTTCCATACATGCTGTGCCCACTTCTACACAGTTCTTAAAAACTGAAAAACTGAATCACCATCATTGTTTAAACAGTGAAGACGATCAGCTAGAAGAAGACTAGATTTTGAGCCGAGGAGTTCTGAAGCCATGAAGCAAAGTGTAAGCCAGAAAAACTGATGGCATTGCTTTATGACCATGCCTTGAAATTTTTTAATTTAAGGAAATGTGTTCTTTCTCTTACAAAAAGTAGATCAGAATATTTTAGAATTAATACGTTAGTGAAAGGCGATTGATGCCCTTGAGATGTCTCGTTTCTTTGTTTGGTTGGTTTTTTTTGGTGGTGGTGGTGCTTTTAAGACAGTGTCCCACTGTGTACGTTAGGCTGGCCTTGAACTCACTAACACAGGCTAGTCTCAGACTTGTGGTGATCCTCATTCCTCAGCCTCCCACGTGCTGGGAGATGTCTATTTTTTATCACGCAGTGATTGTTTTATTTGCTTTGGATTATCCTCTATTTCAAGTCATTCATTTAGTGGCAGTATGCAAATCAAAATTATAGTAATCAAGTTTCTAAGGTATACACGAGCCATCTTGGGAAATAAATGCTCCCATATTATTAGTTTTCATCATTTTGAAGAAAAGCACGTTTTAAAGGAGCTGATATCTTTCTGAAAAACACAACATCTCAGGGCCAAGCCTTGTGCTTTCCTGCTCTGTGTACTGCCTGGGCTGGCTCAGCTGGGGCCAGTTGTGCCTCCTGCAGTTTGTCAACCTACCCTTGGACCCTTGGCCTTTTGACATTGACAGTGGAACTTGGAAAGAAAATCATTGCCTCAGGAGCATAGAGAAGAAACTCTAAACTGTGCAGCAAGGCCAGGAGCTTCAGTGAGGATTCTAGGTGTGGCATTTTCAACAAGGGGCCTGAAGGACCTTGGGCTTTATTTCAAGAGCTGCTTCTCTTACTGTTTTCATACTTCTCGTTTTCCTCTCTACTCCTCCACGGCGAGCATCTGGTAATCACTGTCTTCAGAATACTTTTATGCAGACCCGTTATTCCCCAGTGCCCAGCATTTGGTATGTATAGCCCATGCCTTATTCTCAACTGTTATACACATGGTTCTAAGGCTTCTGAGGATGCATAACTTCACCAAAGCAGTGAAAGAATAATATTCTAAACCCAACATAGAATAATATTTTTCTGGATTTGTGGCTTTTGTTCTGTTTGTTCTCATTTTGCATCTTAGAAGCTTCAAAGCATCTTGTTTTGTGACTTTGAGTTATAAGTATCTTTTTTTTTTTTTTTTTTGCAGTACTGGGGATCGAACTCAGGACCCTGCACTTGTTAGGCAAGCGCTTATTCCACTGAGCTATATCCCCAGCCCGAGTTATAAGTATCTAAGGGTATTTGATTCTATTTTTTCATAACTCATGAATAATTCCAGTGATGGCGAACCTTGTAGAGCTTTCAGTGATAACAAATTGCCTGATGTAGCCTGTGTGGCATAGATCTGCCGCCACCGGTAGGCTGTAGAAAGCAACCTGTTTGATAGCCTTGCCTTTTCTGCCTAGGCAGTGGCTTGGCAAAAAGATTAAAATTTGAGGGGCATGCCATGAGATCTTGGTAACATTTTAGAAGCAGGATAGTTCTTTTCTCTCTTCTTAGATTAGCCTTCCAATCGTTGTTGCATGAAGGAGAACTTGGGACAGGAACAAGTTAGTGTATTTGATTTCAAAGTCTAATTTCAACCTGTTGAGTTTGTTTTCATGCCTTAGCTGGAAGTCAAGGTTGTTTCTGCTTCATTACTGATGTACAAGTGCCCCAAAGCAAAGTGTGTTCATAAATAATTAAGCCTGGCTATAAGGGCATTGGGCTGTTTTTTTTTTTTTGTCAGTTTGTTGTGAGTGGTCTCTTGATTCATGCAGGTTTCCGGTTGAAGGTGATGGAAACCTGTTGGGGCCTTGCAGGATGGTACAAAACCCCTAAATAATGACATGCTATGCAAAAGTCCCAAGGCTGGAGTCCCAGACACATCATAGACCAGCCCGTCTACTCATCTGTCAAGTAGAGACAATAGCATCTTTTTCAGGGAGTCATAGTAAACATATGACCATGCATACCTTGGCATAGAGAAGTGCTTGTTTTCGCTGAGTTAAGTGCCAAGGGTAAGAGAAACACTGTCTTGTTCTTCATGTGCCAACAAGGCTGGCAGTGGGTATTCTGGACTCTCTGTGATCCTTTAACAGTGATAATGGGGTTCTCCACTTTCCCCATTCTGAGTGTGAGCCCTTTGCTTGTTTTTCTGTTTCGCTTGATTTTTTCCTTAGGGTTCTCTCCCATTTCCTTTGATTTGACCATATCAAGGAATTCCCAAGTCTGTGTTTTGGCCTGGAACTCTCCTATATTGACATATTCCAACTCTCTTTTAAACATTTTCACATTAAATCCCAACCTCTTAATTCCCTAAATGCCATCTTCTCTAGAAATAAACATTTTACCCTATCCTGCTCCAAATCACATCTCAACCTTTGGAAGTTCTTCTCATAGTGTAAATGGAAGTCAGGTTCTTTTTGTGCTTATTACCTGATAAACAGCAAGTTCCTCAAAAGCAATGTGCTCATAAATGAGTCTAGCTTTATTTTGTGATTTCTTTCATTCTGTTCACATTATGACTCTTTGTAGGTAGACCTGTTTCAAGGACCTGGGACTCCTTCTCCAGGTCCAGGTGGCCCTTTCTTCTGATTGCTGAGCATCTGTGTCTGTATCTACATTGCCACTGTCACTGATCCGATCTTGCTATGTAGCTTCCTCCCTTATTTCTTTAAATCTTGTTTGCCTTTCAGTTCGTCCTGTTCTCTGCCCTGATTGCCAAAATGCACATCTTGGTTGTGTTTTCTTTCCATGTTTGGGATCCTTTTATAGTTTCCTTATTGTCTGGAATACGTAGTTTTAAAATCCTTCGCTTTGTCTTCACTGGAATCTTCCTCCCTTGAGCCCTAGCTTCACTCAAGATTTGCTTGCTCAGGGTGTCCAGTCCAACTCCCATAGTCTTTTTCCCAGCAGTGCTTTTGTTGGTATGAATATACCCTCACTGGCATCATCACTAATAGAAGATCAGTGATCCTAGCATTTAATGTGTGAGGGGAGAGTCACACAGACCGAGGTTCTCTCTAAGCAGGATCTGCAGGGCCAGACCCTGTGACCACAGTGCAGCCTCTCATCTTTATCCGAGGGATGCCTGCTGGGCTCCCTGCAGCTGCTGCAAGGAGTCTGATACAGGGTCTTGGAAAGGAGAGATGGGCAGCGGTCAGAGGAAGCCAAGAGGGGAAGCAGGGAGACCAGCTAAAACCAATCACAGAGGCTCAGGCCAGGCATGCTGGGGACTGGCCACCAGTGCTGGCAGAGAGGAGGGCAGCAGGCGGAAAAAACATGACATCTATTGTGCAGGCTGAATAGATTGGAAGGGTAGAAAATGAGGCACAAAGGATAAGTTCTGGATCTCTAGTTGTGGTGACTAGGAGCCGATGGCCATGCCTGTGGGAGCTGCTGTGTTGTGGCCTCGTGCCCTGCGCTGCCTGTAATGGGAAGCCCTTTGAAACATAGCTTTTAGTATTTCCTGATACTGTATTTACAGTGTCACCAACTACATTTTAAGTTCTTCGAAGGCTGACACTTGTCCTTGCAACTACTCTGTTTTTCCTACAAGATGTGTTCTAGTGCCTTGCCTGTGTGAGATGGTGAATGACTCTGTAATGATTGGGAGAAACTCTTCTTTATGTTTTTATATCATCTGTGTTTATGATATTGAAGTAAGTAATTAAAGAAATTGAGAAATTTCCTTTTCATGGGTCATAAATAAAAAATGAGGCTTTCTGTTTCCTTTTACATTCAGAACTCTTATACAAAATGAGTCACTGGCAAATGAGCTGGGGATGGTGTTGGTGTAGCGCTCCCAGGCGAGATCCTCACAGGTCGGTCCCTCTGTCTCTACAGATGTGCACTGGGAACTACACCTTCATCCCCTACATGGTGACTCCCCACAACAAGGTCTACTGCTGTGACAGCAGCTTCATGAAGGGCCTGACAGAGCTCATGCAGCCCAACTTCGAGCTGCTCCTGGGCCCCATCTGCTTACCACTTGTGGACCGGTTCATCCAGCTTTTGAAGGTGGCGCAAGCAAGTTCCAGGTAATGTTTCATACTGCCACTCGGTGATGATCAGGAAATGTTATTCTACTTCATTCATTTGCAAATCTTGTCAGATATTCCCCAGATAACAGCATACAGCCAAGATCCAGGAAAAAAATGTACAATATTTTCTAATTGGGTAAACATGATGTCATAGCTCACACATTGCACTTCATTCATTTTATTTATAGAACAATTTGACACCTATCCCCTTCCTGCAAAAGATTATTAGCTGCTTACAGTAGTGAAAGAGCTAAAAATACATATGACAATCAAGTATAGAAATGGCTAGTAACTTTTAGGGCAAAGCCCAAACTCTGCAAAATTGCTGGGAACCTGTTTTAATTAAGAATGATTATTTGGGTTAATGAATGTTGATACTGGGTCAGAAGTAAAGGTTATATTGTGTTCAGATTATAGTAATATCTTATTTGTCTAGGACAACTTCTACTAAAATAATAAAATAAAAAGTTCCTGGTATTTTAAGTGGCATATTGCAACATGGAATACTTCTGTCTTCAGCTCATTCTGAAACGAGGCGGAGTATTAAATACATGGACTCCCAAATTTCTTAATAATGCCAAATATAGGAGATATTCTTTTTGTGCATCTTAATTAATTGAAAAGTACCCATGTGCCAATGTCATTCATCTCCTTATAAAATTACTATTTGGTATAGAAATATTTTGTCAATCTTTCACATTGCTAATGCTTTCACATGTGTGTGTTTCCCCTAGCCAGTACTTCCGGGAATCTATACTCAATGATATCAGGAAAGCTCGGAATTTATACACTGGTAAAGAATTGGCAGCTGAACTGACAAGAATTCGGCAGCGAGTAGATAATATTGAGGTCTTGACAGCAGATATCGTCATCAATCTATTACTTTCCTACAGAGATATACAGGTGAGACGCATGCTTCATGTAAAATCTTTGTCATGCAGCCTGCTGGAAGAATAAGGGATATTAACATAAAATTTCAGTTTGCTAGTGTGTTATTCCTGTTGCTACACAGTAACTCCTTATTGACTCATTTAAGTTTCACAGCCTGTGATTTTATGATCAATGAGAAAAGACTCATATTTGTTAGCCATCAGTGGTTGTGAAATACTTATAAAGATTTGACTTTTCCTCCAAAAGAACAAAGAGAAAAATCTGCTACATAGCCAACCCATGGACAGTGTGTTCTATTCTGTTACCCTCAGGCACACCTATCCATAAATGAAAGCTTTGTTTTGACAAATAGCAGAAAATTCCTAGAGCTTTTTGGACCTGTCTTTTACTTCTTGAAATTGTGTTGTTTGAAATGGATAGGGCTGGATCTACCTAGCCAGAAGCAAGAAGTCTGTACCTGATGAATTATAAAAATAACTTTAAAATAATATAATCTGAAGCACACCAACATGCTGTATTATTGTTAATAACATGTCTCAGAATTTTAAAAAATATGGTAAATAGAATGAAAGTGTGTTCTTTGAGTTGGAGATTTACTATCAGTTTGGTTTTTTTTTTTTTTTTTTACTTTTTTTCCCGATCATTTTCTTGATTAGTAAATATCTGCAACACACGGTGTTTCTATTCCTTTTTGGGAGATGGTCTGCATGTGTCCTTTTTTAATCCCCTTTCCCTCCCCTCCCTTTTCTCTCCTTCCATCTCTTAATCTCCTTCTTCTTTGAGAAAGATCTGTCGCCCTGCTTCCTCTTATCTATCTTTTATTTTGGTCTTCTTTATACTCAAGCTTCCTTATATAAGAGAAATCATGTAATGTTCAAACTTGTGTGTCTCATCTGTTTCTCAGCATTGTGGTCTCAAAATCCATCCATTTCCTGCATATCTTCCCGAAAGACTTAAAGACTTCATGTGATAGTGACACTTGCATACCTGTGTTCACAGCAGCATAATTCATAATAGCTAAATCTTAGAAGGGCCTATATGTCCATCAAGAGATGAATGGATAAAGAAAAGTGTTGTTTACACACTGTGGAGTGCTACTGTGTCATAAAGAAAGATAATCTTAGTCACTTACAGTTTTTTAAATAGTAAAATGTGAATGACTTCTGGCTTCTTAGTCCCACTCCCAACCTTTCAGATCTATGGAAAGCTTTGCATACACAAGAGAGGTTTACATACCTGGAGAGCTGTGGCACTGAAGACCCCATGGCTAGTGGGTCTTACGCATGTGATATGAAGCCATTTACTACTTGGGATAAAAATTAAGTCAATTGCTCTTTGCCCTCTTGAAATGTTGTTTCCCTGGAGTATTAGGCAGAACACTGCAGACCAGAGTCTGGCTCTGTGGAGAAGTGAACCACCCATGTGTAGACAGCAGAGAATCATCCTGTTGGCTGTCTCTTGTTTTGTTGATTTTTGTCAAACATGGTAACTATTTCTAATAGTTTCATCCGTACAATCCAAACTTCCCAGAAGAAAAACAAATTTCTTCTGTGTCCTTCAAAATATCCTGTGGACTCTAGCTTCTCATTTAATTCCCTTCTCAGATTCAGATCTTATTGACATAGATATTTTGTTATCAGAACTTTTTCCTAAAAATTTAATTCTTTACCATTCTCCTCTTATTTGAAAGGACTATGATTCCATCGTCAAGCTGGTAGAGACTTTAGAAAAACTGCCTACCTTTGATTTGGCCTCCCATCACCATGTGAAGTTTCATTATGCATTTGCACTGAATAGGTAAGAAGAATTTTCATTCCCCAGTGTACTGTTACATGTTCTTGCTCACACTGCAGATTTTTACTGGGTTCTCGTGGCTTTGCAACAAGTTCCTATTAGAATGTAGTATTAGTCACAGTCTCACACTATTTATATATTGAAATTCAACAGCTCTTTTTCTTCTGTGACAAAGTTTGTGACTACTAATGTTTTTTAAAACCTTTAAAATTATATGGATACAACAGTTGTTGCATTGCATTATTTAGGGAATAATGACACAAAAACCAAATTCTGTGAAGTTCAGTATAGTCCAGGTTTTTGGTGGGTACTTGGTTGAGTCCGAGGATGCAGAACCTATGCAGAGCTGACTTTATACTCAACACCAAATGGTCATTTGCACAAATATTAACTAAAGCAGAATAAGGACAATTATATTCCTAATCAGAGAATATTTTTTTTCAGATCTCTCCTAAACAAACCTAATATAGTCACCTCTCTGTTGATCACATTTTAGATTATTATGAATCTTCTAGGATTGAGACTGACATTGTCACTGGCAGCCCTGCCTCTTCCTTCAGTCTGCATTATAGCACCTCGAGGCCACTTCCTGCCTAGGCTCCCTACGGGGGCCCATCCATGCTCTGGTCAGGGAGAAGAATAGATCACTGAACTGTACAAAGCTGAATTAGTTGTCTTGCTGTTTTCTTCTGTGGTAAGGGAGTTGACTATATGTGTCATTGCCACAACTAGAGACTGATGAGAATGGTGGGAATGCATTTATGAAGCACTTGCCATGTGCCATGCAAACCTTGATTGTTTTATAGATTAAGCACCTGCAGCTTGGAAAGGTAGAGTAACTGTCTTGGAAGGCTCCCTGTAAGCCTGCCATTGGCCTGGGGCTCAGGCCCAGGTGCTCCTGGAGCACAGACTGAGCTCCTGGTCACTAGGCCCTTTCACATCAGCATGCCCCTCAACCAGAGATTGTCTGTCTTTATTTTCTACCAAAAAAGCAGCCTTCTCTGTGTTTAACAATAAATGTATAATGAAAGCTCATTTTATCTTTCCATTTATTGAGCATCTTCTAGATTTCATAGACTTAGATGAGACCTCTGGAGATTAGTTGCTATTACTGGCTTTCAAGTAAATCATTCTTTAAAAAAAAAAAAAATAAAAAACAAGTAAATCATTCTTTAAAAGGTGGAATTGAATATGTTGTATTTTGAAATTAAAAGTAAAAATTCATAAAAGCCTCTTACAGTTTTACTTTGTTTCCTCTCACTTTCCTAAAGTAGCATGTGATGAAATGATAAGCATATTTGTATGAGGTAGTACTCTAAACTCAAGACGTTTAATACAAAGGGTGGAACAGGATTTTTGCGGGCAGAAAATTTGAAGTAGTACCTCAGAATAGAGAAGATAACTTTTTAAATAGTAGTTTTATTGAAATTTAATTCATATGCCATACAGTTATCTAAAGTGTATAACTCAATGGCTTTTTAGCATAGTAATAGAGTTGTATGACCATCAACCTTAGCAACTTTTAGAACAGCTCATTACCCCTAAAACAAACTTCTTACCAAGTAGCATTCGCCCTCGTTCTTTTCCCAAATCCTCCGGTCCCTGGCAACCACTGACATACTTTCTGTCTCTATAGATTTGTCCAATCTAGATGCTTTATGTGAATGGAATTATACAGTATGCAGTTTTTTGTGACTGACTTTTTTACACGGCACAATTTTCCACAGTCCAGTGAAGGAAAACTCTCAGAGAACGTTCACCTGCTTTTTGGAACTGTATATACATATTTAAAAATGAGCTACGTTAGAAATTAGGCAGCCCTTGAGCTAGATTTGGTTGTTGGTATTATCTGTGAACAAGTTTGAGGAGTGTTGTGGAGTGAAACCCACTGAACCATACGGTCAGGGGTTTGTTCCTACTTGGAATAACTGACTCCTAATCTCATCTCATCTCATCAGCTTGAACCTGCATATAAGCTGCGGTGAAACTGAAGGGCTGTGGGTTGGAAAGTACAAGTCTATCTAGCATCATGGTCAACAGAGCAACTCAAAAGAGCACCTTGTTAAGGCCTAGTAGACATGCAGTAAGAGAAAAAAATGCTTAGAATAGAGACTGTCAGAGGACTCTCAGAGTCTAGTTGTTGTTTTTGTCCTGCCAGACTTCACTAGTGTGAATCAATACATTAAGTACAGTTTGAGAAGAGAATGCTTTTATGAGCTCTTTTGAAACAACAGTGTTCTCTACCTTAGGAGAAATCTCCCCGGAGACAGAGCAAAAGCGCTTGATGTTATGATTCCTATGGTGCAAAGTGAAGGGCAAGTTGCTTCAGATATGTATTGCCTCGTGGGTCGAATCTACAAAGACATGTTTTTGGACTCTAATTTCACTGACACTGAAAGTAGGGACCATGGAGCCTCTTGGTAAGTATAGAGGATATGCGTGTACTACTTGCTCAATAAATCTTTGCCATACAAGTTTGTGTGCAAATAAGTGTTTAAATGTTGCTGTTGTTATTATTATAAGTATGCACTGGTATAAATATTATGAAAGAAATCTATATAACTTTTGCCCCTAATTTGATGAAATTTATTTAATATGGCAGAGTAAATTGGGAAAAGTTGGATAAAGAGATAACCTATATAAACTATGTAATATAAATAACAGAATATAATGCTGTGGAAAAATTTATAGAAAGATATTAAAGAACAGAAAGAATGGGAAAGTATACTGACCTTGTGTGTGAAAAAGAAGGCTTGATGTTTGAAAGATGTTAATGCTTCCCAGCAAAGCTTTTTGTGTGATTTAATAAGTCTATTCCAAAATTTATCCAAAAGAATAACTGGTCTAGAAGAGGCACGGCCATTTTGGAAAAGTACAAGGTGCGGAGAGACTTCCTGCACCAGAGGACAGGGGCACAGGCCTGGCACCCCAGCACTAGGCAAAACTCTGCGTGAATTAAAAATAAAAATATGAAAAAATGATTTAGAAAAATGGTTTTCAACTACAATATAAAACACAAGCTATATTTATGACTTTGGGCTACAAAAGGATCTCTTAACCATGCTTAAAAATCTCATAAAGAAAAGACTAGGAAGAATAGGTTGCGTTAAATTGTGCCTGTGCTCCTGAAAATACGGGCTTCTGGAATGGGCAGAATATGTTCAATTGCAGTGATCTTGCCAGTGACAGTATACTTTTTGGAAAAACATGAGAGAGAGAGAGAGAGAGGGAGAGGGAGAGGGAGGGAGGAAAATAGAGAGGGGGAGGGAGGGAAGAAAGAAGGAAGGAAGGAAGTGACTAAAAGATATCAGCAGCAGGGGAGGTTTTGATCCTTACATGAAGGACAGCACAGGATAAAATCCACATTTCAATGGCTTTTCCCTTGGGGTTACTTGGGCTGCATATCTGAGTCAGACAGAACCTCAGCAGGACATCACAGTCTTATTGGACTGAGGAATCACTCTGAGACCACTACGGTGTCTGGAAGTTGAGGGAGATAACCCCTGAATGAAGAGGCCACAGAGAAAGAGCCCCAAATCTATGTGTAATCCATGGGGAATCCCTGGAGTACACAGATTCCCGGTAAAATGCAAAGGGGTCTTGTGCTAATAACAGCTACATGGCTACAAATGTAATTTTTCAAAGAAAGGTAATTTTGCAAAAATCTCTACAAAGAGATTTTTTGCAGCTGTCACTGCAAAGGAGATATTTGAGCACGTGAACCTACTAAGTCAGAAGGATTTGAACTTTCCAGTGAAACTGTAAAGTGGCCAAGCCTTAGGAACAGAAACTACATCCCAGGATAAAAGAGAATACACTGAAATTAGGAGCAAGGCCAAAGCAGAACTACCCTAGTAAAATTTAAAACCAAATATTCACAGGATCAAAATTAATCAGGCTGGGTGTGGTGGCACACATCTGTAATCTCAGCACTCGGGAGGCTGAAGCAGGAGGACTGTTGTGAGTTTGAGACCAGCCTGGGCTACAAAGTGAGCCCAAAGCCAGCCTGAACTGCATAATGAGACCCTGTCTCAAAAAGACAAAAAAAATTTAATTAATTTAAAAAAAATAAGTAGGATTACAGAACCCAAGCTCTCTACAGCACACTTAAAATGCTTAGTATACCATGAAAACTGTGAAGATATGAAGAAATGAAGAAGAATCCATAGTCAAGAAAAAATATCGGTCATAGAATATAGCAGGGAATATTACCCATGGGCAACAAAAATTTTGGAATTATCAGGAAAGAACCTGAAATAATAATAAAATATTTAGAGAATCTGCTTGAAAGAGTGACTATACCAGGTGACAATTTAAGGAATTGTAAGAGATATGTAAAAGTTGAAATGGACCAAATGGTAATTTTAGAACTGAAAACTGTAGTATCTAATGTCAAAAATATGAACAAATGGGCTGATAGCAGGTAGGTAGGGCATAATACTAAAAAGACCAATAAGCTTGAAAACAAGTTAGTAGAAATCAAATTGGAGCAGAGAAAAGGAAAAGGATGAGAAAGAAGTTGATGCTCTCAATGACCTATGAAATAGCACTGAGCAGTTTAAAATGCTTTTAATTCGGAGGTACAGGAAGAGAGGAAAGCTAAACATTTGAAGAATTAGCAACCAAATATTATCTCAATCTGATCACACACACACACACACACAAGTATCACCACCACCAGCAGCAGCAGCAGCAGCAACAAAAACAGAGCCCTCACATTTAAAAAGCTCAAAAAAGCACATGCAGGATAAATACAAAGCAAATCATCTCTTGGCACATCATATGAAATTGCTAAAAAATAGAAATGTAAGAAAATGGTATAAATGCAGCTAAAGAAAAGATACATTCCATCAGGGAAAGAGACTGTTCAGAGGGACGCCGATCAAAAATGGGATGACACCATTAATGTGGTAAACGAAAAAAAACAGTAAATCAAGAATTCCATACTCCGTGATAGTATCTTTCAAAATTGCAGGTGAGATAAGGACAATTCTAGATAAATAAACATGGAAATAGTTGTTGCCAGTGGGCCTTCAGTACAAAATAATGTTAAGGGAAAACTTTGAGGCTGCACAGAAGAGATACCAAATGGACACACGGACGTATAGCAAGGAATATTGACCACTGGAAAAGATAAATATATAAGTAAGTATAAAAGATGGCATCGACGAGGGAAAAAGTAAAGTATTATAAGTAATGCATCTAACCAGTCTAGGATTTCTATTCACTATATATATATATATATATATATATATATATATATATATATATATACACACAGTGAGTCATATATGTATATGACTCCTCAGTAAGAAAAGAAATACATAAAGTGTGCCTATAAATGGATCATTTACAAAAGAGGAATCATAACTGTCCACAAAAAATTTTTTTTGCAGTATTGAGGATTGAACCTAGGGCCTTGTACACTTGTATATACTAGGCAAGTGCTCACCACTGAACTACACTCCCAGCCCTTTGTTAAAAAAGTTTTTGAGACAATTCTCACTAAGTTACTCGGGTTAGCTTTGAACTTGGGATCCTCCTTTGCCTTAGCTTCCTGAATAGCTATTATCACAGGTATATGATAGTCCACCTAATATTTTTATTAAATATATATTTTTGAAACATAAAAAGGTACTCTCTAGCTAAAACAAAGACATACCATTTTACACTATATAGATTAACTCAAATTTATAAAATTGACAATATCATTTGTTGATAAAGATGTTAGAGAAGAGAGAAGTGGCAGTCCAACCTTTCTGGTTGGGGTATAAATTTTTATAACCCACTTAACAATTTTGGCATTAACAAGAAAATTAACAACTGGTCTACCCTAGATACACCCTAGAGACTCTCTAGAAGTTTCTTTATGTGAAAATTTTAACACAAAAAGTCTTTAAAAATCTTTAAGTAAAATAAGTAAATGGTATAAGCATACCATATTAGTCACTCTTCCAGCACCCCTGGGACAAGACACCCAACTCCCACAGTTTAAGAGAAGAGAGGGTTATGTTGGCTCAGCATTTCAGTGGGTGCAGTCCATGGTCAGCTGGCTTCAGGGCAGAAATGGCCTGGCAGTAACACCTGGTGGAGACAACCTGTTGGCCATATGGTGAGCAAGAAGCAGAGAGAGAAGTGAGCAGGCGGGGAAAAGAACACACCCAAGTCATGTCCACAGTGGCCCACCTTCCAGTGGGAAATCTTTGGAATATATTTCAGATCTAAATCATGACAGATAGGTAGAATATAGTTTCATTTGTACAAGGTTAAAAAAGTAGTCATACAGATACAGAATAATATAGATGTGTGATGGGCTTCATAAACTCCAAATTCAGTATAATGATCAGTAGTGGAGATGGGAGGCAGGAGTAGAAAGAAATCTTAGAGTGATTGAAATGCAGTTTTAAGTAGGAGGTGTGATTTAAAAATGTGGTGTGTTTAAATTTAGAAATGTATTACAGTATAAATATATTACAGTCAAATGTATTACAGTAAAAAGTGTATTACATTGCGTTTAACCCCCCTCAGCATACTGTCTCTCCTCTGAATGTATTTATCCCAATGTTCTTACCCCTTCCCGATCCAGTTCTGGAAGTCCTCTTTTGTGTCATGGCCCCCTCAGTGCCCTTAATCCATTCAAAATGCTTACTTTTCGTGATCATGTTGACTTCGGGAAAGAGCGATAGATTGTGTGGTTCTAGATGCAGTGAATAAGGTGGATGAGGACACACTGATGTTTTTATGAGTCTGTCTTTCTGTTGGATAGCTCTCAGCAGCAGCATTCATTGTAGTCTGAATCACACACTGTAGAGACATTCATGAAAGAGGACCTCCAGAAGGGCTTCAGAAAGTGGGAAGAATACCAGGATAAGTGTGCTCAGAGGGAGAGAAGTATTTTGAGGGAGATTAATAACATTGTGCTTTTACTGTAATAAATTCTTAAGAAATCTAAACATTCACCATATTTTTCAATCATTCCTTATATGTTGAAAACATTTTGGTAAGCTGAATTGTAGCTGTGTCAAAGTGTTACTTATATTGTTCTTTTATACTTCATAGTATGCCTAAAATATCCCCTGTGTAAAAAATTATAGTATTCTACACATAAAATATATACATGTAACATCTATGTATATGTGTATATATTAAAGTAAGTTTACTTAAGGATTTCTTCATTAATAAGCATAAAATATTTTTAAATTGTGAAACTAAAATCTTAGTTTTATAAAGTCTTACGTCATTTTCGCAGTTTAGGGGGAGACTGAAGTGGGATAATGGGTTATAGAGAGGAAAAATTGCAAACAATAATTTCCTAGATTCTTCATAAGAAGCTTTGGTTTGGAATTTTGAATTTATTTTATCAGTTTTTACTGCAGTTCAAACAGTTTTGTAATTTCTTCTTTTCTGCTGTTAACAAAAGAGGAGGTGACATTTACACCTGAGCAACATTCTTAATGGGAGAGAATTAGAATCTGGTATCTGGGGAGCAATGTGGCCGGTATAAACGCTTGGTGCTGACAGGAGTAATGAAATGCAACAATAATTCCAAAAATGCCTGTTTTTCATGTCTATAAATTCAATATACAGGAATAAAACAAAAAGGTTCTCATTTGAAAACTAACCAGTTTAGATAACTGAAAGACATTTTCAAGGTTGAACAGAGTTCAGTTAAGGGGGTAGAGGGTTTTTTTTTTTTTTCTGATTTCATTCTGGTTTGAATTTTTCTTGTCCTTTTTGTATGCCTCCCATTTAACCTAAGGACATTAACTGTCTCTTTTGAGGGGCTGCCGAGGGGCTGTGGGTATCAGGCATCTGCCCAGAGGTACTCAAAACTATACCTACGCTGAGTTCTGGGAACCAAAAGCATGTTTCAACTGACCTTCTCATTTTGAGTCATAATCTTCTGAGTTTTTGCTTCTCAAATGCAGGTGCTGGGATCAGGACAGGAGTGTCCAGGCAGGTGGTCAGTCCTTCTTCCCACAGACTGAATTATTTCTGGTGGCTTAAATAAACTGTGATCTAGGGACTGCAGAAATGTTAAGGATAAGAGCTTCAGCTCAATATCAAAAGAGTCCTTCAGTGTTGTGAGAATGCTCATCAACCTCTTTCAATTCTTTTTTTAGTATTGTTAATAAGTTAAATGCTCCTGCCCCATAGTAAAGGGGGAAGTTTTCTATGTTCCTCTGAGCACAGTGTCTGATTCAATTATGGTGTAAGACACCTTGTACCACCAGGGAAACCCTCTACTGCACTTCTATTTTCTGAGAGCTTTAACTGAGGAATCAGAATGTGGCGGCTTAAAGTAAGAAAAGAGTTGTACAGTTTAGATTTTTAGCTTGTTGAATGATAATGTGTTTGAATTTATGCTATATAAACTTCGGTGGTTCCATCTTATCTGATGCAGAAACTGAATAGTTTGAATGAATACACCCAGCTGATTTAGGCATTCAAAAATAGCTCTCTAATTTTTGATGTTTTCCAGGGTCATTTCCTTAGTTATTTTTGTTCACTGAAGCTCTTGAGGTTGGTTGAAATAATGATATCACATTTATCCTCTGATATTCCTGGGGAATTTGTTCCAAGACCCCTGTGGCTACCAAAATCTACAGAAACTCAAGTCCTTTATATAAAATGGGATGGTGTTGTATGCATATAACCTGTGTGTATCCTTCCAAATACTTTACATTATCTCTAGATTATACAATATAAGTGCTGTGGATATATCTGCTATACTATATTGCTTAGGTGATAATGACAAGAAAATAGCCTGTATATTGTTAGTACGGACATGATTTTTTTTCAAAACTCTTTTCAACCCAAGATGAGTTGAATCCTTAGATGCAGGGTGTATAGATATGAAGGGCCAATTTTATTTGTACATTTAAGTTTCTAAGGTAAGATGTCAAAAGTGCTCTTTTCATCTTCAGGTAAACTGGTTTATTTTTAGTTTATTAAAAAGTTGTGCCTTTTTATCATCGCTGTGCAATATAAAGCTTTAAACAAGTGGCAGAAGAGAGATTGTCACAGGGTAAATATTAACTCAGTACTTGAAAACAGTGTGATCTTAGGAAATCACCTCACCTTTAGGGAGTTCAGTTTTCTTATTTAAAGACTGGGAATAATTCCTACCTGATGAGTATGCTGCCAGCAACCCACAAATACCAGAACACCTTATTCCAGTGAGTTTAAGCAATAAAAAATGCATCTTCTAAAGCACAAATCAAAAAAGTAGGATTGGCTCTAGCATAGTTTGAGTTAATAGCTTAAAAATATGTACCAGCACAGGACCTTTTCCTCAATATTTCCAAGGCAGGCTCTGCCTGCCTGGGTAGCTCTGCCCTCAGGATTTCCAGGTGGTGGCAGCCATTCCAAGATCAGTCTAGATGAGCTACACCAATGTCAAGGTAAAAGGAGGCAGTCTTCCAGGTATCTTTATTTTAGGACTGAGCAAATCTGCTCTTAAAAACATACCCCAGGCAGGCACTTGTGCTTCTGAGATATATCCCTGGCCTTGTTTTTTGGTACCAGGACTTGAACTTGGGCTCTTGCGCTTTCCAGGGGCTCATACCTGTAATCCCAGCACTCGGGAGGCCCTGACACGAGGATCGTTGAGAATTTGAGACCAGCCAGGGCTACAAAGTGAGCTCAAGACCAGCCTGAACTGCATATCAAGACCCTGTCTCAAAAAACACCAAAAAAAAAAAGAAAAAAAGAAAGACAGACTTTCCTTTCATCTTTGTGCTTCTAATACTTTGTGATCAGCCTAGTACTATGTAATCACTAGCAAGGAGGATAGGACTGATCTCTTTGGAAGGGATGAGTGCTGTGTAGAGAAGATTAGATAAAGAAGTATACATTAAAATCCTGAGATCTAGCAGGCATTTGGTGTTATATTTATGGTGTAGAATACATAAGACTATTTGTATTTCTGTATGTATTTGTTATCTTTGTCTATGCTTGAGATGGAAATTGGATGAAATTTCCTTTTTCCTAAAGTATTCTAAAAGTTCTTTTTTTTTTCATCCTGGATCTAGCTAAACATTGTAGAAATGAGGGGAAATGTATAGAGACAGCATAACTTTCACACAGGCCTTGCTTGAATGTCATGTGTCAGGCCATCATGGGTCACCTGCTTGCTTGCTTGCTTGCTTGCAGTTACATTTGGTTGTAGAAAAGGTGGTGATCCCACTCTACACAGGAGACATGAAATCACTTTCAGAGTCTATTAGCATGTCTATTAGCATACACATATATCTCCTGTTAGTGTCAAAAAAGATTCATAGCGGGAAATTAAAAGCAATAAGCCTGTTTTTAGGATTAATATGATCATTTTTCCATAGTAACTGGAGAAGGAACAAGAAGCTTGCCTTACAACTGATTTTCTTTGAGGTCAATGATATTGCTATTCAAACAGTGGTACGTGCCCAAGAAAGACTTAGTTTTTGCATCGTTAATGGAGTTGTCTTTACTTTAGAAGAGTTATGAACAAAGCAATCGACAAACTAATAAAGATTAACGTCTATTTTCCATTTGCCAGATTAGCACTTGTTTCTTTGCTTTGACTTCAAGATAATTTTCTTAATGTTATCTCCTTTTCCACTATTCTCCCTCCTTCCTCCCCTGTCCCCAAGTTTTAGCTCAACATAATTCCACTGACATCATTTTTGTTTAGCCTTTTATCATGTCTATCAGACTGCCAGACTTTGGCTTACTTTTTATCTTAAAGACAAGCCTTTAAAGTTCTTAGTAATGCATCATGATGCCCAACTTGCTGGTGTCCAGATGTGTACAGATGTAGATGGTTTCCAAGGGACTAGCAGTTTCAGAACGACCTTGGTACTTGCGTAAAACACATAGTATGCCTACAGTTGCTTTGTAAACATGTGCCCTGGCACACTGGTCTCATGCATCGATCTTGATTAATACCACATGCAGCAAATGATAGATTGGATAAAGATCTGTTATGGCAGGACCAGATTCAATCCAAGAACGATAGTGATTGATGTGTCATGGTCATGGTTTCCTAATTGTGATTCATGATTCATGAAAATCGAGCATCTAAAGAGCAACTAAGACTTGCTTTATGCGGTTCCGTTATCAGAGGAGTGAGGGAGCAAGCAGATGTTTGCCAGGCGTTATGTTGAAAAGGAAGAAGGACACAGAAGAACGAGAAAACTTTTACTCGATGAACAACTAGTATGATTGTTTCCAAATTGGGTTTAACATCAGAATGGCCAGACAGTTTTTCAAAAATTCAGGATTCTTTTCCTGTAGAGATTTTACTTTAGTGAGTCTATTTTATTGAATATGCTAACCATAATGATTAATTTGATTAGTGCCCTCTTATTAAATGGTAGATGCCCCACCATACTTTGCTGTCACTCTCTTTACTGTCACTGTCTTTACTAAAGATCTTTACTGCTCTTGATAGCTTCAAAGATTAGGTCTAAACCCTCCGCCTTGCCCTTGCCTCCCCTTGGGAGCTCTCCAAAGTGTACTTCCTCCCCTCTTTCTGGTCTTCTTAGAATATGGGCTTACATCGTAATTTGAAAGAATCAAACAGTTACTGGAAGGATAAGTGTGGACTTGTCATAAACATAAAAATAGTCACCCTCAGAACTAATCAACAAGTACAGGTAAAAAATTCTGAAATTTTGTTACTATTATCAGTTGGCAAAAATGAAGCAGGGGGAATATTTTGAGATGACTATGATGTAAAAATCATTCTCCTACAGTGAGCTTTTCAACACCTTTCTCAAAAGCAATTTGGAATTATGCATCAAGAGCTTTGAAATAATTCATATTTTTAATCCAATTATACAATTTGGAAACTATCCTAAAGAAATAGCAGCTATGGAAACCAAGATGTGTTTACAGTGGTAAATTCACTAAGCTGAAATTTTATGGTAACACAAAAATTAGAATCCTAAATGTTTCACAAAAGGGAAAGCGTTAAACCAAAGATAACATCACAAGATGGAATATCATTCATTGAAGATCATGGAGGTTTTTGTTTTGTTTTGACGGTCGTGGTAAAACTAAACTCTGTGTAAACATTGCTATCCTATTTTTTTTTCCCCTGGGGATTGAATCCAGAGCCTTTGCACTGAGCTACAGCCCTCAATACCCGCTACCAACTTCCCTTCATTTTTATTTTGACACAGGGTCTTGGTAAATTTCTAAATTTTCCAGACTGAGCTCCAACTTGTGATCTTCCTACCTTAGGCTCTCAGAGTGCTGGGATTGCAGGGCTTACAGTACACCCAGCTACCTTCCTAACTATTTTTTTTTCTCTTAACTATTTTTAAATGTACAGTTCACCAGCAGTAATTACTTTCACGTTGTGCAGCTACCATCATCATCCACCCACAGAGCTCTTCATCTAGCAAAACTGAAATAATGAAATAACAGCTCCCATGCATTCCTTCCCGGCCATCACTGTCCTACTTTCTGTCTGTGAATCTGACTACTAAAGATACACACATAAGTGCTGTGTGCTTTGTGGCTGTCCAGTTTCACCTGGCGTAATGTTTTCAAGGTTCGTGTATGTTACAGTATATATTAGCATTTCCTTCCTTCTTAAGGCTGACTACTATTTCATTGTATGTATAAATCATATTTTATTTATCCATTCATCTATCAGCGGACCTGCGGATTCATTGTATCTTCTGGGTGTTGTAAATAACACCGCTATGAACAGTGGTATACAAATGATCTCAGAGATCCTGCTTTCAAATCTCGTGGGTCCGTACCCAGAAGAAAGCTGTGGATTTGTAAAATGTCTCATAGTGACGTGTATTATATTATATAGTATTGTACTGTTTTTAAAAAAGCATGATTTTTCTCTTGTGGGCAAAAATGCCTGTGCATAATAAAAGGGCTAGAAAAAGAAAGTCAGAATTTGGGGTGCTGTTACTTTGTTCCTGAATTTTCTATTACAATAATGAATACATACAAATAAATTGTTTAAATTGGAAAGGGTTAGTCTGCCCATCTCTAGATCAAATCAGCAGGGCAACTCTGCACTAGTTTTCCGCACATGCTGTTCTGGTTTGCCTCTGAGTTATTTTATGAGTGATGATTTCAGAATTACCCCTGGAGACCCAAAGCACCGCGTAATGCTAATTTAATGACCTCTATCTCACCGAAAGAACCACAGCTGTTACCTCACAAACAAGGAAAAATCACAGCCAAATAGGAAGAATTTGAGCTCCATTTCTGCTTTGTTGGCGAGTAGACGCTCTTTAGCTAGAAATAGTCAATTCAAGAATATTTCTTTTCTGCTAGATTTTTGTTGACATTTCAGTGAAGATGCAGAAAGTGAGCAGTCTTTATTTTGAAGACTTCATCTCTCACTTTACCATCAAGGACTTATTGCTTTTAAAGATAATTTGCAATCAGGTGACAAACTCAATTAATAATAAGGTAGTTCTATTACTAGAACTAATAATAAGAATCTATTACTTTGAAAGCTTGAGTGAGATGTAATTCACTTTAATTGTAGTAACAGAATACAAGAAGTATTACATTTCAAATGTAATACTAAGTTGAAGAATGTGTTTTATTCTTTCAACAAATAATTAGTGATACAATAGGAACAATCAACAAGAGTAGAAGTAATAATATTCATATATTGGTAAAGTTCTCTTAAAATGGGAATGTCCAGTTCCTTCCCTAAGATTTGCTTCCTTAACAAAATCTTTTCTAACTTACTGTTATTCATGTCTAATGATATAATTTATTTACCTCTATAGTTTTGCACTTAGTCATTGTTACACATTTTCTCATGTACAGACTTCTATATTGTTCATGTTCATTTACTCTTTTGTTAATTCTTAAACTATGCAATTTTCATAGCATCCAACTTCTTTAGTATATTTTTATAGGTACATTTCATCAATATTACCATAGCAGTCTTTTTGAAATATGAGCCTTTAGTCTAAAAAGACTGATTAAATATATTTGTGAAAAGCACCATTCTTCCCTAGAATATACGATCGTTTGTTTCTGCTGCATGTAGAATACAAACTTTATCCTAAATATAAAAGCAGTTGTATCTGCTCATACTCCTCCTTTTAATTTTTCCTGTGTCACTCAACTCTCTTTACTAAACAAACAAAAACAGAATTAGAAATAATGAAAAATAAATTAAAAATTTGTTTTTAAACACAATCCAAGGCTGGGTAGAATGACACATAGACGAGGACCCAGGCTCTGGAATCCAGCAGAACTAGGCCAAGTTCCTGTTTCACTACTTGTAACCTTCGTGACTTAACGTTTCTGTGCTTCAGTTTCTTTCTTGGCAAGAAACTCCCTCAGTGTTAGGAGCTGTTAAGAGTTAGAAATATTATACCCAACATATCTCTTGCTTGTGCCTACTAGGTACTCACTAGTACTGGAAACCACTACTATGTTTCTCTTAGTATTTGGTATACAGCAATTTTCTTTGATAGAGAATACCTCCTGTGCTATATTACCACAGTATTAGAAACACACAGCCTTGGTTGTATGTCTTAATGGATGTGTGATCTAAACATAAGCTTTATGAGTCATTTTGTGGTTCTGTTGTTATCGGTCCTTTTTCCTTGGCCATTCCCTAAGAGGCTGTTCCTTCAGTCTGGGCTCCAGTGGAAGACAACGTGGAGCAGAACTGCACCATTTGCTGCATTCATGAACGGAAATGTGGCATGAACTTGGGGTTTTCCAGTTGTTGGATACCATGGCACACTTACCTGAACAGGGCTGAGACATCTGCTTTAGCAAAATAGAATAGTTTTACTTTTTAAACATCTGCATGTATTTTTATCAATTGTAAAGCTTTAAAAATAATAATGATAAAGTATACATAGGAAATTAGCACCAAAGAACCAGAGAATACAAAAATGGCCCTAGTAAGGATCCACAAGCTTTTTTGTGACTGAGCTTTCCAGTTAATAAGGTTTTCAGTAATAGAATGAAAAAAGAATCATAGACCACTTCATCAGAGGAAACTAAACTCTCCCTAACAATAAATTAAAGCAATTTCTCATGTGAAACTTTATGTAGACAAAATAAATTCTAGGTAAGTAATATCCTCAATACTTTTACTAATGAATTCCAACTTCAGTAACATTCAAATGTGACATAGCAAAAGCGATATGCAAATTAAATTTAATGTCATCCGGGGATATAGTTTGTGACCACAGGGGTTTCGCCAAGGTTGGGATTTAGACTACCAAAGAAAGCAAATAGATGATTTGTGTCTTTTATGAACTGCTGTATTCATCACACATTTCAGTTTGGCTCTTGGTAGAGGTGTATACCTTCTTCATCCTCCGGGTAATTATAATTGCCTGCAGGGTGTTAGGCATCCTAATGTCTTAGGTACTGGAGATTTTCACTGGTTGACAACCTCAGCTAGGTGCTTACGTTCTATTGGGGGAATAGAAAAAAGGAATGATTTTAAAGGGTAGTAAGCTCTGAAACAAATATAGAACTGTTCGGAGTTTCTCTTTTTTATTTGTGTAGTGCTAATATGTGACATTCCAGAAAGTTTTTCATTTATGTAAGTTGTATTTATTGTAATCAAGTTGTTCTGAGCAGACTTTCTTTTTAATGTTATTAGGATCTGTACTCATACTTCCCCCTCTTTGATTCTTATCATCGAGCAATAATTTTTATCCTCTCTTTCTTTTTTTATTTTTTAATTTTTTTTTTAATTTTTATCCTTTCCTTCTCTCTCTTTTACTCCCACTCTCTAATGAACTGTCTGCTTAGGAGCTTGTCAATGTTATTAAATTTTGCAAACTTTGTCACTATTGATTTTTTTAATTGCATATGCACTTTATGTTTTCTTGATTTCTTCTCCTTCCTTCTACTTTAGGGACAATGCATTCTTTTTTGTAGATGAAGCTTGTTACATTGATTTTTCAATCTTGCCTTTTCCGTATATGCACTTAAAGATGTAAGTTGTTCTGCATCTCAGAAATTTTGATGTACTGAATTTTCAATATTCAGTTCAAATACTTTCTAATCTTCTATGTGATTTTTTTTAAAGTGGGTTGCCCAGTTTCTAAGTACTATATTTCTTCTTTTGCTGTTCTCTAGCTTAATTCTGTTGTGAGTTTCATTTCTATGAAACTTGTTGAGAAGTGCTTTATGACCCGGAAGAGAGTCTATATTTGTTGGGTGTAGCATTCCAGATATGTCAGATTAATTTGTGTAATCATGTTGCTCAAATCATCTGTACATTCTGATTCTTTTGTATGCTTATTTGATCATGCCAAGAGTAGTTCTTGTTCATACATGCTTGTAGTACATGCGGTTTACATTCATCTTGGGGAGTGAGAAGTTGTACATAATATAACTTGTGTTTCTTTTTAATCCCTGTCCCCTTTCCTCCCCCTTCCCACTCTTCCTCCTCTGATTCCCCTTTCTCGATTTTTGCTCTTGTTGATATTACTAATCACAGCTCCTGTTTAGGGCATATAATGTTTACATTCATTGAATTTACTAGATTTCTGTATGTGGCATATCTTTATTCTAGTTAGTTCCCTTCTCCCTGCCCCTCCCTCTTTAGTCTCTGAGACAGGGTTTTGTCTGATATTAATATAATCACTATATCATTATGCATCATTTCACTACTGTATTCTCTCTCTGTTTTTTTTTTTTCTTTTTTCTTTTTTCTTTTTTGGGACAGGGTCTCCCTGTGTAGCTCAGGCTGGCCTTGATCTCACTGTGTGGCCCAAAATGGCCTTGAGCTCACAACTATCCTCCTGCCTTACCCTCCTGAGTATTGGGATTACAGGCATGCACCACCACACCCAGCCACAATACCTGTATTCTTATAAAGTGTGCCTTTCTAAAATAGAGGTAATTGTGTCATTTGTTTATTTATTTATTTTGCTGTTGTTAAATCTAATTTGAATATCTTGTCAACTTAGCAGGTTTAAGTCATTTATATTTAATGTGGTAATAGTTGGTATTATGTCTGCCATCTTGTGGTTTTATTTTTCTTTATCTCATAGTTTCTTTATTCCTTTTGTCCTCCTTTCCTACCTTATTTTTTTATTAATTTAGCATTATGTTTTCTCTTCTGTTAGCTCTTTAGTAATGCTTTTTATATCACAGTACTCTTTCAGTAGCTCCCTAGAGTTACAATCTGCATCCTTGAATTTTACAGACTACTTTCAATTTGTACTTTACCATTTAAATGGTTGAAAAATTAGATTTCAAATCTCGGAGTTGCTATAGTTTACATCTAGTCACATATTTACCTATTTTGATGTTCTTTCTATAATTCAATGCTTCCAACTAGAATCATTTTTCCCTTAGTCTAAAATGCTTTTCGTGCTTTTCTTGTAATGTTGGTCTGCTGGCAAGTAATTCTATCAGCTTTTGCTTGCCTGAAAACACATATTTTTATATCTTTTTTTCTTTTAATTTAAAGATGTCATTGTATTGATTCTAGCTTCCGTATTTTATATTGCAAAGTCAACTATCAGCTTTATTGCATCTTTGAAGGTAACACCCTTTTTCCTCTGGCCAATTTTAAGAATTTCTTATAAACCAGGCATGTTGGTGCACTCAGGAGGCTGAAGCAGAAGAATCACTTGAAGCCATAAATTTAAGACTAGACCAGGCAACATAGTGAGATCATATCTTAAAATTTTTTTTTAGTTTTAAATGTTTTTTCTCTGTTTACTTTTGTTGTTGTTGTTGTTGTTGTTTGAGCATTTAGAGTGTGATTATTTTCTTTTATTCTGCTTGAGTTTTACTGAACTTCTTAAATCTGTAGGGTGACATTTTTGAATATTTTATCTGTATCTTCAAGTGCTTCTTGTGTTACACATTTTCTTCTGTGGATACAAGCATATGTATTTTGGGCCATTTCACTATGTCCTGTGTCTCTTATGGTATGCTGTAGGCTTTTTTACTCTTATTTCTTTTTCTGCTTCAGTTTAAATATTTCCTATTTGATGTGCTTGTAGTTCACCCAAACTATCTTCTGTTCTGTCTGGTCTGTTGTTATTTATTTTTTAGGATTAATACAAGATCTGTGATATTTAGGCAAGTTTCCGCTATATAGCAGTAATCGATTCAAACGGGATTATACTTACTGATTCCTAAGTTGATAGGTTTTGCTACTTTTGCTAAAATACTATGGGCTTTAATGCTTCATTGATTTTTATCTCTAAGGAAGGGAAAACTTAGTACTCCTAGGTGTCCAGCATTGTGTTAGACACTTGAAATATAAATATCATCCTATACTCATACTGAGTATCAGATCCTAATTCCAGAAAATAATTCCACTTTACAGATGAAAAACTGAGGTCCCTGGATGTTAACTAACTTGCCTGAAATCACATGATTAATTTGTGTAACTAGGATTCCATTATTGATCCTTTACTGCAAGGCTCATGTTCTTGTACTATGGTTGTACTCTTTTTTTTTTTTTTTTTTTTGGCGGTACTGGGGATTGAACTCAGGACCCTGCGCTTGCTAGGCAGGTGCTTATTCCACTGAGCTATATCCCCAGCTCCAATACTTAGGATTTTTTTTTTTTTTTGTAGTACTGGGAATTGAACTCAGGACCTTGCACTTGCCAGGCAGGCACTTATTCCACTGAGCCATATCCCCAGCCCTATGGTTGTACTCTTATGTAAAACTCAGAAGTTCATTCCAATGAAGTGGTCTTCCATTTCAACACTGAGATTGCCAAAAAGATACAATCTTGGAGAAAGGAACTTTTTACATTCCCAAGTGAAAGGATCACCTCTGGCTCACCAGAGACACTGTCTTACTTTATCAGGGTCTCAGTTGTTGGTTTAGTTTTTCCAAATGGAGCACTGAATTGCTTCAGTGTCAAGTACTTGTGTGATTTGCCCAACTATGATGGAGTAGGGCATCTTTGTGCCATCATGATCACCAAAGTCATTGAACAATTTTCAAAATAAATCATGACCTAAGAAGTATTACATTACTGCTACAGTTTCTTTCTAGAAATTAGGTACAATGGTACAGGGGAGTAATAATAGAAGGCTCTGCATTTCCCAAAGATGTTAAGTCTTATATTTTGGTTCAGTGTAATTGAATTGGCAAAGACCGTTAGAGCCAACAGCCAAAACAAGGATTAAATTAACTTGTAAGCAAATAAACATCAGCCATGTCTTTCCCCCTTAGAATTAAAGAAGGTCACATTTTTTCATTCAATGAATGCTTCACCAGCAACTGTGCTAGGTGCTAAGGAATATAACTGTGAATAAGATCAACCAGGATCCCACTCTGACTGGATACTTTTGCTTTAATTGATCTTGTTGACTACTACATAATATTTGATGTTCTGTAAAGAATGTTACATATTTTTGGGAAGTCAGAGTCATATGAGGTCTCTTCTGCAATACTTTAAAGTTTCTTTATGGTAAACTTGATAGAAAATTTTAATTTAGAGAAAGAAGAAAGATGGCCTCCAGCAGTATCCTTTTGATATGCATGTTGAAAGTCAAGTTAGCATTTAAGCAATATGGCAATTGATGACCAACAAGACAGTTTAAACCATACTGCTGCTCTTGCAGGATGGGGAGACCATGATGCCATCACCAAACTGGCCTGACATGTGCTTTAGGATCCCCACCCTGTTGAGGCAGAGAACCAGTTTAAACACACACTATATTTTTCATCGCACTTTGTACACGTAGTTTATGAAACAGAAAAACAGAGATCAGCTCCATTCAATTTGCTTGGTGGTAGGCACATAGGCAGTACTCACTCGATGCTGAAGGACTGACTTGAGCATAGCTTGCTTTCTGTGTCTTCCTTTTTATATCTTTAAGAGAGATATTCTGTTATTTGATAGCAGAGAAATGAAAATGTTTTGAAAATATTTCATGTCACTGTAAATTAAAAAAGTGTATCACTTCTTTCTTCTCCTACACCCATTTTTAATGGCACACTTTGTCTCTGCACAGAGGCAAAGACCTTAAGACTTAATGAGTCTACGACTTGTAAGTCATGTCTTTTCTTCCCATGACTTTACATGTTTGTCATCCGGGTGCATTTTTCATTTTAAAAGGGAACTATCTATATTGCTAATGAGATAAAAATACTTTTAATCTACTTTGTTGATGCAGTTGGAAAGTTTTAAAAATTATTCCATGTGTACATAACTGTCAGGGCCAACTAGTTAAGATTAATTTATGTTTCCATTCAGAGACATTTGCTCTACTTAAAAGTAAGATTCCTAAAAAAGTCACAGGATCCTCAATATTCAGAAAAAAATACACTTTGTTTGATGTTTGACTTATTTTAAACTATATGAAATTTCAAATATATTTGAAAGCTAGCAATACAAGAGATACTAATGTGTCCATTATTAATATTCCTATATTTCATTCACAGTTCTGACTTTAATAGGAGTAACCTCTATGGAATTGTAACATATTTTTCCCTATATAACCTTTTTCTTGGCATTGTCAAATGGTCATTTATTTGATATTTAGTCTTGATAACTTCTTCATTCTGGTTTTTAAATAAAAATTTTCATGAGCTTAAATAAAATAATATTGAATATCATTACCTGTTTAATGATGCATGTGGGAAATCCTTAAACAGGTGTTATGAAGTGTTACTTCAAAAATACAGTGAATATTCAAATACTGAAGTCTTTCAGATGTTGAAATGTTTGTAAAGGTTGATATTCAGTTTCATGCATATTTGGAAAAGAGTTCTTGTACTGTTTGAGCCAAAATTAGTATGGTGAGCAGAGCCTCTGGCTGTCTCACTTTCTTCCTGGAATTGACTTTTCACTGTTGTTTGTCCATCATTCTTAGCGAGCAGGTGCTTTCAGTATGTTACCAGGTGATTCTCCTCAATGCTTTGTATATTTTTAAGAGTTTCTAAAAACATGTGCAGGGTTTTTCTTTAAAAATTTTTGGGACCTGGGAAATAGCTCAGTGGCACAGCGCCTGCCTGGCAAGCACAAGGTCCTGAGTTCCATCCCTGATACCAAAAGAATAAAATAAAATAAAATTTTTACTGCATAGACATATATTGACACATTTCTGGTAGTCAGTGGAGAGGATTTTTTTTTAAAGGCTGGGGTCATGAGGTTGAGGGTAAGTTAAGCAGGGGAATGCAAGGACTGGGGAACAAGAATAAGCAGTTACTTACGCATTAAGTCCTAATAGCACACTAGATTCTGGGGTGAAGGCCAATGGAATGTTTTTGGCTTAGGCACTGGAGTTATGCAAACAGAAGGTATTGCACACCCAGGGTTTAATGACTGAGAAAGTAAACTTGTACTTTTTTTTTTATAGGTACAAAAAGGCATTTGAATCTGAGCCAACACTACAGTCAGGAATTAATTATGCAGTCCTCCTCCTGGCCGCTGGACACCAGTTTGAATCTTCCTTTGAGCTTCGGAAAGTTGGTAAATACAGCTTGAAATTTTACATGGAAGTCAAGAAACTAGTCCCAAACTTGGTACAAAGAAAAAGAACCATTAATAAACACATCCTTTTGCTTTCTACCTGATCTTTTTGGAGAAGGACAGTTGATTATATCTCTTTGCTTGGTATTTCATACTATTGTGCAGAATTCTGATATTAGGAACAATTTAGGTGTTAGTTTGTCTTACCTGTTTCTAAAAGCCCACAGGTTAATAGTTATCATTCCACCTTAAACTAGTACTGATGATACAGGCTCTGTAATCAACCCTCGTCCTCAGATAAGGTCAGTGTTTTGTGGACCACCAGGAATGTTTCCATTTTAAGGTTATGCTTCCTTGGAACTTTTTTCTTAAATCCTCTATTTTCTTTTTCTGCTTCTCAAACACACCCTATGGTGTTAGAGGTGGAACCTCCAAAACCCCCAGAATACCGTGTCAAGTACAGGTCAGGTAGTGGCTAGTCACTTCCAAAACCTTCTCTGAATTGTAACCTTTGACAGAATGTGCTTTTGTCCCTCCCCTCTGCAGACTTTGTCAGACATGTGACCCTTTCTTGAAACTTAAAGAAATGAGGTTATCTTTATGGACATTTTTTAAGTGATTATCTTGGTTTTGGCTTTGATAACACTTTTTTAAAAGCTTTAAGATCCTGGGATACCATCTGCGGTAATCACATTTTGTTCTCTTGAGTGTCTAACCATTCCCTTTGACAGAAGTTTTCCAACTCCTGGAGGAGTTATTACTGTGGGCATTGAAGTCATTGGCCTTACTCTTCAGAAAACAGAAAACATTGATCTTAATAAAACTTTGAGTTATAGAATAAATTTTCCCTGTAGTATTTTTAACTGAGAAATATTTTCCTTAATTTTTCTTTCTGAAAAATGAATTCTGGGCTTTTTAAACAGTATTATTTGGGGAGGTTTGGGGTGTAAGAAGTATGAAGATATAGTATGTACCTGCAGTGATTCTCCATGGTGGGTATCATCGTTATGTACCGCCAACATGTACTAATAGAAAATCCAGTGGAACAAAAAGTAAGGAAAAAATAAATTATGCATACAGAATAGGGAAAACTTTGATGGTAAATAAGTCCAGTATAGTATTAAATACTTTTTTTAAGTCCCACTCTAAAAAAATGGAAAAATACTTATTGCTGGGAATTAAAGGGCACAGAACTCTATTTGAGAAAAATATGTATTTTTGTAGTTCTGGGGATTAAATCCAGGGACATTATACTCCTAAGACACATCCCCAGCTGTCTTTATTTTTTACATTGAAACAAGGTCTCAGTAATCTAGTTGCTCAGGTTGTTGAAATAATTTTTTGACTGATAAATTGAAATCAGACAAAACATAATGCAACTTGCACATTTTAAAAATTATAGTGATACTCTATCATAGACTTATATCACTGGTCTAACCATAATTTTTATTATTCTATTCTTGAACTCAAAAGTGAAATTTTTTAAAGCCATTTGAATAAATAGGTAAACCAATAACAATGTTTTGAGAATATATTTATCTTGTCTTATTTTAAGTTGAACATAATTAAGATACCAATCTGAGATTTGAGAAACTATAATGTGACATGCAAAATAAACATTTTAATTTTTCTGAGGAAAAACTCATATCTTGAACAAGCGTTTGAAAACATATGATGTTGAATTTAAAATTTTGAAAATTAGGTAACACACAGATTTAAGCTATGACTTGACAGTGAATTTATAACTACCATAAGAGCTAAGTTCTGGTTTTCTAAAGTACTGTGATATATACTCTAAAATATATGCCCTTCAAAAATTCAATCATAAATTATGCTAATCAGAGTAGGTTAGTGTAGAAATAATTAATAATTATATATGGTAAGATAGGATTAAGTGGATTTTTCAGGAAAGGCATGTTGGCTAAATAAACTAATAGGCTAATACAATAATTACTAGTATATAATGAAAACAAAACTAACAGCATATTTGGCATATTTTAAAGACATGTATTTCTTTCTGTAAGAACTCTAGTCATATTTTTCAGTAATTTATACCTTTTCCCATTAGTCCTGTTGGCATCTTGTAACATGCAAAATAGTTACTGAGTAGTTATAATAATCAGACATTTCTTTGAGAAATTCCTTTAGCTGCTTTTTAAAATTTTGCTTTATTTTTGAAGGGAAAGGATTAAAAATTAAAACGTAATAAGATGAACCCTAAATTGGAAGCTTTCTAAACATACTAAATTTAAAGTCTCTAATGTTAGAATTGTCCTTAACTGTCATATCTATTGCCCAAAGACTGTACTAGTCTGTTCTTGGTAGCTATAATGAAATAGCTGGGGCTACACATGATAAAAGAAAAGCTCTTTATTTCTTTAGTTTTAAAGGCTGAAAGTCCAAGATAGAGTGGCCCCATTGATTTGGCTGCATCATATTGTGACAGATACCATCCTGGTGGGAACAGCTGGGAGGGGGAGAGATCCCATGGTGGGACTGGAAGCCAGAGATTGATTCAGAGCTCAGAATCACTCTCAGGTAATATTCCACTCTCGCGGGATCTAACCAAGTCCCATGAGAACTACCTTGGTCCCTTCCAAGCTCAGCATCTCCGAGGGCCTTACTCCCTCCTCTAGGGTCCACCTCTTATAGGCTCCCTCACCTCCTAACACCGCTGTATTGGGGGACCCAGCTTCCAACACGTGAACCTTTGGGAGACACACTCCGACCGCGGCCAAACCACAGCAGTCTCTTTAATTCTAGCTGTCTGTTTCTTAAGGTTATGACTAATTATTTTGTGGATCTGTGTTTCACTCTCCCTGTTTTTGAAGAATCATTTCTGTTTAGACTATTTAGTACTAGGACTTAAAAACACAAAACCACATTTTGCATCTTCTATTTTTAAGCTTCACAAGCCATAAAATTAATATTCAAACTTTAGCTAAATAAAAGCCAATTCTCTCATTTTCTGTGGAATTTTTCAACTATAAGACGTTTTATGGGAGAGAATCAGAATGATAGGTTTGAGTCCCCAGTGGTAATGTTGACCTAGTAAGAAAGCTCTGTGTTTGGAACTAAGACAAACCACTATTTGAATCTCATTTTCGGTATTAAAAATTATGGAATACAAAAATTATATTTCTAACTGTAGAAATCCCTAAGTCTGTAAAGGTAATCATGAGAAAATAATCAAAACAAAACCAAAATCCATCACTAACCGGAAAAGAACTTTTCACCCATGGAGGTCGTGAATGTCTCAAACACTTGGAAATTACAGAGAAAAGAATAAAGTACCTCTCTTTACTCTTCCTTTTTAGAAGATACTATCGTTTATCTGGTTTATGCAGTACAACTCTTCTTGAATTGTGCTACATAGTGTATGCTTTGAGAGAATGCATTGTGCAAAAGAATGTTAGTTAATAAAGTAGGAAGTGTGACTGTCAGGGGAAAAAAAGGAAGAGAACAACTCAAGCTTTATTTCAGAACAAACCTGAGAGTGACCGCCCTGGCATTTAGACAGACTGGTTCTCTCCTACAGGCTCTGAGGTCTTTTTCTAGGGTCGTGAAGGGGAGCGTTCAGAGAGAAGGAGGTGTGGCCGTCTGCCAGGGCAAGGCCTGAGAACGCACAGGAAACGATGGCTGCTGTCAGTAGCAGGGCTGAATAACAGTGGACTTAGGGGTGCAGCTGTGCAGGGGGCAGCCTAGGATGGCGGCGGCCATATTCCCTTCAGTGATAAAATCAGTGATGATTGGATATTATCATAATTGATTCTGGCAGTGATCATCAGTTGGAACTAAAACCATGAAGTGAAAATGTCTGTTTTTTAAACATGCCACAAGGGGCTGGGGATACAGCTCAGTGGAATAGGTGCTTGCCTGGCAAGCACAAGGGCCTGAGTTCAATCCCCAGTACCGCAAAAAAAAAAAAAAAAAAACAACCAAACATGCCACTTACCATATTTACACAGTATGGAAGCTGACCCAAGCCTGTGTTTTAGTCACAAAGGAATAACTGTATCTATACAATGGGGGATCCATCTGAGAGTGACTCAAACACGTATCACTATTTTATGTGATTATTAGTAGTGGGGTGGCGAGGCATGTGCTTCTTGGTATCATGAAGTATATGGCATCTCTTGTGACATACTGTCGTCAAAAATGCTTAACTGGACTCTTAAGATCTACTGCCCAGTGTTAACTGTAGCAGGGGGAGCTGAGAGACACTGACTAAATATAAAAAATTAGTCAAATTCTTAACCCCATTCCTATAGGATTAATATCTTCATAAGAAACAGGTTTCATATATCAAATGCAAAGAGCATAAAACCTCATGTACAGAAGAAATACAACCATAAAAAGAGACTCAGTCTCAGTGATTAATAAAAGCAATGCTTCTTTTGTTCCTCTGTCAGGTTGATAAAGATGAACGTGGTACGGGTACAAGAGATGCTCCTAGCAATAGTGTAAATTATTGTAACATTTCCTAAGGGCAATTTGGCAGAATATATCAACACATAGGGCCCATCTGCTGCCCCAGGAAATCTACACTTAGAATTTTATATGGAAAAAAATGCACAAACATATGTGTACAAGAATGTTTATGATAATAAATGGGCATCCATTTACATTTGGGTAAATAAGTTGTGACACACCTATATGCTAAAATACTATTTGGCATAAAAAAAAAATAATGCATTTTGTCCAACCGCTGAATGGCTGGATGTCATGATTATGTGACAAAATTATGCCAAGGCCACTAAACAAAGCCAAAGAGCAACATCAGCAATTTCAAAATGTGAAATTTTATTTTAAAATTATATTATTTTATTAAAAATTTTATAAAATGTTATTATAATTATATCGTTTTATTAAAATTATATTATTTATTAAAATTTTATTATTTTATTTTAAAATTATAATTTTAACTATGGCAACGTTTTCATACTTGCTATTTGAAAGTTTGACACAGTTCTCTGCTAGACCCGTGCTGGGTTTATGCGGCAAGTACGCCATAAAAAAAGGTGCTCACTTTCACCTGAGGTTGTTGGTAAAGTATTGTGTTTTCAGCGTCTCATTTTCTCCAGGCACTTTGTTATTTTTTCCTATTTCTTACACTTTAAAAATATGCCCAGATAGAAGAGCACGAAGATGGTTGCATGTATACGTATGATCTTTTCCATCTCACAGAGTCTTCAGGTGGCCAAGCAGTTTTCTTTCTTTTCAAAATGTGAAGAATTCCCGAATGGACTTTTTCTCTGAAATGGCTTAAGTTGGATTATATAGTAAAAACTAACTTGAAAAAAATAAAAAAGTTACTAGGTTTTGTTGCAAATATAATTTTTAAAAAGGTAAAATTGTGACTCTGAGAACACCTAAAATAGACACGTGTAAAAGGTTTTCTTCAGCCCAATTAATATGAAAGCCAGTAAGTATGCAGGCCAGTTCGAAGAGCATTTGAGAAGCTCATGTATCCATAAACAATTTAAGGAGGAAATGTTAAGATTTCTAAATTTAGCTGGGTGTAGTGGAGCATGCCTGTATTTCTAGCACTCAGGAGACTGATGCGGGAGGATCACTGCAAGTTTGAGGCCAACCTGGGCTACAAAATCAGTGCTAGGCCAGCCTGAACTGCATAGTGAGACACTGTCTCAAAAAGACAAAAAAAAAATTTGTGAATTTTATTTTCTTAAATGGTTTATGTCTAATAGGCCATATAAATCTTAGGGATTATCTATTCCTCTAGACAAATTATTTGCATCTCTACTGGACCAAAATTTATAAGTTAACAAATTTCTCTTCAGTTTGAGACCTTTAATAAATATTACGAAGTGAGATGTTCTAGCAGTTTTGCCCTAGGTGGTCCTTGCATGGCCTTATGCCCCACATACTACTGAAATGATATGTCGTACTATTTTTATGGTAATAAATGGGCATCCATTTACAGTGGATGGAGGAAATGAGACACTAAAAACACAACACTCTACCAATAACCTCAGGTGGAGATGGGCACCTTTTTGTTCTCAAATCTCAGGTAATTTTTTTACAGTTTAATGTGATGGGTGTTAGTGGCATTAAATAGTTCTATAAAGATGTACTCCTTTTAAGCAAACAAATACTTATCAAGTGCAAAAATAATTCAAGACAGAGTACAAATGGAAATTTATGATCAAATGTGAAGGACCTAGGAGAGCCAAAGCAATGTTAAGAACAAAGTTGTTGCATTCACATTAGGTAATTTCAAGCCTTGTTGGAAAGTGACAGTAATAAGGTAGTGTTATCTGTAGATCTTTGTAAGGATGCAGTAGCTTTTGTGTATAGAATCATGACTACTTACTGTAGCATTTATTTTAGTCTTACCAAAAGTATATACATATATATAGTATACTTTTGTTTTTCAACTGACTGAGAATTTCAGTTTACGAAACAAAAGATTTCCCACTCAAATTACTAAGGAATCCATGATATAATATGAAAAGAAAGGAGGTTATGCAACAGGGTGTTTAGTATTATCGCATTTTAATTTACACAGGGTACAGACACACATAAAACTCTAGACTGAGGTACATAAAGTAACTATGGTAGTTATCTCTGAGTTTTCAAATTGAAGGATAATTTTGACCTTTGGTATACTTTTGTGATTAGACTTTTTTTTTACAATGGGCTTAGATTACTGTATTTTTATTTTTTTACTGGGAAAAAATAGGAAATGAACCCAGGGCCCCTTGCTTGCTTTGCTCTATCCCTGAGCTACCTTCCTAGTTTGCTTGCTTGCTTGATTGATTGATTTAGCCACAAGATCTTGCTAAATTGCTGTGGCTGGCTTTGAACTTCAGATCTTCTTGCCCAGCTTCCTGAGTAGCTGGGATTCCAGGCATGGGCCACCACGTTAATAATCAGACACTTAAAGCTATTTTAATCTTAAAGGAGAATTAAAGCTTAATTTAGCTTTTTAATGAAAAGTTACCTCTGCCTGACTGTGGTGTAACATTCTGCTTCCTGTCCATCTTCTAGGAGTGAAGCTAAGTAGCCTTCTTGGTAAAAAGGGAAACTTGGAAAAACTCCAAAGCTACTGGGAAGTTGGATTTTTTCTGGGGGCCAGTGTCCTGGCCAATGACCATCTGAGGGTCATTCAAGCATCTGAAAAGCTTTTCAAACTAAAGACACCAGCATGGTAATAATGAATTCTTATGTGTTTATACAATTAATTTTAATAAGCTGCCTTATATTGCTCTCATGTTTTATTTATTAAACTGAATTTGACAATATTTTATTTATTCTTAGAATAAAATACAGAAATCTATAGAAAAATGTGATGTTCCCAGAGAGAATCTGTTGAATGTAGATTCTGTTGGCTTTGGGTAGGTGAGGTCAGCCATCACTTTCGTATCTCTCCCTACACGCTGACTAACTCAGATTGGCCAGCATCACCCACATGAGCCGTGCAGAGACCACTCATGTCACACGTACAAGTCCGAGGCGTACTTAGGGGTGAGACGGTGTGTGCATTCGGCCCCCTGGCCTTTACGCCAAGCATGTGTTTTTGGTTTGCTTTACCACTTACTTAATCTCAGTTTTGGAATCCTCATTCTTGGGTTTCATTTTTTTTTACTTAAAATTTGACAGACACATTTGCATGCTTCCTGTATATGTGTGTTATTCTAATTTCACATTATTCTCGAAATGAACCCATGTTGCAACACTATGTATATGGTATGGTAAAAAATAAAACAAAATTCCAGCTGCATTTAGAACCACTTTGAAAAACAATGCTTATTTGATTATGCACCCCATGTTATAATTGACCTGTAATTGTCAAGATATAAAGAGATTAACAGTGACACAGAGAAAGGCTCTTTCCAGAGCCACTCAGAGCCCAGGCATGACTGGGCACATCACAAGGGCTATTCAGGGGTTGACCACCACGCGAAGACCCTCTTGGGTTTCTATATGACTTCATACCCCGGTCTCTTTGCACCAGTCCTCCCCAGTACTATTCTCACACTGATCTTTCTAAAATAAGAGACTGACACTTCCCCTCCTCTGAAATCCTTCAATCAATATAGTTTAATAATTCTACACAGCCTGAAGGATAAAGTCCATCTCCTTGGCTTGGCAAACAGGGTTTTCTCTGAGTCAGCCCAGCCTCAGCTGTTGCCACACCCTAAGATTTGCACTGGCCTCTTTATTGTCTATGTGCCAAACTGCAGTTTCACATGTGCGTGGCTCAGCATGTGCCTGGATGCCTCATCCGACCCTCTGGTCTACCTGAAAAATACTTGTAAATCATATGTGCTCGTAAAGTAGCCCCTGTCAGAAGCCCAAGTCTCTTCCTTCTTGCTCCTGCTGTTCTTTAGTAATGACTCTTGTCATTGATTGTATGACTTCCCTTATTTGTGTCTGTATTTAATTATGTCTCTATTGATATTTGTTTGTGGTGTTTGTAGTATCTTTTTACATGTGTCTCCACAACTTTATATGCAACATGAGAACAGGGCCCTACTGATAGTATCAGGTCCACACTAGGCCACTCAGCAAATACGAAGTAAAGGATCCAACAAATGCATGCATTACACTTAGCCGGATTTGCTTTGTTTCTGCTGGCAGGGGAGAAGACTGAAGGGCAGGTATGAAGAGTTTGGATTTAGGTGTGCTGGCTCCATTAAAAGAAAACAGACATTATTTTGTGCAATAGTAACAACAGCCACAAAACAGTGGCTTAAATCCCTACTTGCTTAATTTTTATGGCATGTTAACTCGCCTGTTACAATCTATAAAGCACCTCCGTAGCCCTTATATTGGGTAATTCTCTTCTCCCCTGTGAGGCACTATCTGTCTTAGTGGGTTTGAGAATATTCATGTAACGTATAAGCTGAGTTGTTTCAGAGAAAAAATAAACTTATGAAGGATCTATTTCAGAAGTCTTCTTCAAAGAAGTGTATTTAAAGACAAATGCTTTCACCTTGTGCTTGAATGGCACACAGGCATTTAGAAACTAATGTATTAAGAGACTGCATGGCCTCAGTGCAGTTTACTGAGGTCCTCTAAGCCTCACCTTCCTGATCTCCGAAATGGAGATAAAAGCCAAGTTTACTGAATTTTTTGGAGATATTTAAATGGGACAACATAGGGCAGGGGATATAGCTCAGCAGCACAAGCACCTGCCTCTCAAGCACAAGGTCCTGAGTTCAATTCCAGTACCAAAAAATAAATAAATAAATGAAAAATAACTGGGATAACGTGTGTAAGTATGTGCTGTGTAATGAATAATGTTTTAATGTCATGTATAAATTAGACTTACAGAATAAAACTGGGATACATAGTTCCAAATTTGTTTGTTATATGTTTTCTGTCTTTTAACTCTGAGGTACCTCAAGTCAATTGTAGAGACGATTTTGATATATAAACATTTTGTGAAGCTGACCATGGAGCAGCCTGTGGCCAAGCAGGAACTTGTGGATTTTTGGATGGATTTTCTTGTCGAGGCCACAAAAACAGATGTTACTGTAGTTAGATTTCCAGTGAGTACCCTTGGTATAAGTCTAAGTTCATTTCTCTGTTGTTACTTGTTTTTAAAGAATATCTTGTATTTTTAATGTAACAGTACTGTTATATTGATTCTCATCCCCTGAGACTGCAGTTACCTGGCTCCTCGACTTATTTTCTATTTAGTTTACTTTCGTTTACTTTTTAAAATAACTTCTCCAAATCAGAGCAATGAGATGCATTTTTATGTTTTTACCATAGAATTTGGGTGGTTACTTTTGATAAGTTGTGAAGTATGTTTCTGAGGCAGTAAAAAGATTGCTTCTTGGTTAGCTCAGTAAATCAGGGCAATTCTTCAGCCAAGATAGGTTGATACTATTAAATACTGTTGCTTTATTGATATTGTCTTCTGTCTTATCATCATTATTGTAATAAAAATTGTTAGGTTTGTGTATATTAGTATTCCTTCTCTATCATCCATCACCCAGTGGGTCAGAGTTACTTGTATGGGCTACAGACACTCTGTTTAAAGTGCTTTAACCATGGGAAAAAGACTTGTACTTCTGGGTCTGCAATTCATTTTACCTAATCTCTAGCAGATTTGTTTGTGTGTGTGTGTGTGTTTATATATATTCCCATCCTGAGAGCTTTTGTAATGCCATTCAAAAGTAATATGGCTTAGACATCTAATTCAAGAATTATTGGCAACTCACAATGTGTCCCACATCAAAATGATGCCATAAATCTCTTGGTTTAAACTCTGTAATTTCAGTCTTCCATACTGAAAGGTGATAACAATTCTTTCTGCACCAGTTTGACTTCTAGCTTTTGTTGATAGGATCACCTGCCTCATTAAGGCAAACCTGTTGCTGGCATTAACATGCTTTCCTCTGGCTTCTGGATAAAACCTTGAGCTCTGCAGGATGCTTAATTGAAAAGCCTTTCGAACTAAATTACTTCACTTTATTTTCTAGCCTAGATAATGTGTAGCCTAGCAAAGTACTTATCTTGCTGGCAGCTTGCCCTTTGCCAGTGCTCTGAGTAGTAATAAATATGGTGGTGAAAGAAGTGAGTACACAACTCAAGTATTTAATTGACTGCTAACTTGATCCACTAGAAAACTACTAGCTGTGAAAGGAAATTATTTATAACAGTCAGTTCTAGCTAATTTAAATTAGTAGAATATAAATTAGTTGGTCATAGTGTCAATAAGTAAATGTAAAGAAATTAAAACCCAGAAACACAGAATGAGAAGTTATGAGATTATAAGTACATACCCCAGGTTGAGAGGCTTCTTCAAGAACCACAAATCCTGAAGGAAAATATTCAGCAATCTGATTCCATTTAAAAATGCAGGGGAAGTGTTTCAGTGGTAGATCAATTGCCTAGCATGTGCAAAGGCCCTGCCTTCAATCTCCAACACTGAAGGGCAAAAAAAAGAGGAAACTTTTGTTCATTAAAAAGCATTACAGACATGCTAAATTCAAAACTGCTAGATAGGGAGAAAATATTTAGTATAAATGGTGTAAAATTGTTAATATGTTTAATATGCATTAAAGACTTCTATAAATTGGTAAGAAAAACAAGCAAATCATAAAAAAGATGATTAGCCTTACTGGGTAGTCAAGAAAATTAAAATGAGACAGAATTTTAGCCTATTTGACTCAATTTAAAAGTTTACAATAATTGACAGAGGTACAGAGACATGAGCATTTGTAAAGAATGTTGGAGAATTTAAGAATTGCTACATATTCTGAGGAATCATCTAGGGAGGGGAATGCTGGGGTGTATAAGGACAGTGGGGACTTCAGGTTTGTATTTCAATATCTCAATTTTGTTTTAGAAAAAGAGTTTTGAAGCAAGGATGGTAGTGCAATAGCATTTTTAAATCTGTGGGTGGAAGCAGAAAGGTATTTGGTGGATGATCTTGCAGATT